>WNYA01000235.1:194559-214973 GCA_019512145.1 Engystomops pustulosus | reverse complement strand
CCCTTTGTGCCTTCTCTTATCTACTTCCCATTTTTCTATGAATCCTCAGTATTTGGGTCAGTAAGTTCTTCCCTAGTGACTTAGAAGTGATTGGTGAAATCTGGATTATTTCCCTGACATTTGCATATGACATTAGGGGATAATTTCTTTTATCATGTTTTTAGGGGAAATCTCTTTTTCCTATTTATTCCTAAAATTAATGTTTTCTGATCCTTGAAATATTCACAATCCGGACAATTTACCGCAGGAGCAGACTAGAAATTTTGAGTCTTATTAGATGGAGAGTTAGTCGGAAGTTGAGGTTGGAGCTAGAAAGTTCCAGAAGGTCGGTGCCTGAGCAGTGAAGCCTGTGTACAGGAAGCAAGGGACCGCGATGGGGGCGACATCGACCCCTCCTCATGCATAGAGATATCTGGGGCCATGGAGGACATTACCTGAAGCAGTTATCAATTTTACTAAACTAGTAATTCCTGCAACTAACTAGATGGGAACTAGAAGAACTTGAGGGGCTTCAAGGCTTCGAACTGGAGCACCTGTCATCAAGATCTTCAATATATGAAACATTGGGGCAGATTTACTTACCCGGTCCATTCGCGATCCAGCGGCGCGTTCTCTGCGGTGGATTCGGGTCCGGCCGGGATTCACTAAGGCAGTTCCTCCGACGTCCACCAGGTGTCGCTGCTGCGCTGAAGTTCCCCGAGGTCCGCCGGAGTTAATGATCCTATTCTTGGTGAAGGTAAGCGCATGTCCAGCGCCACTTTTTTTTTCTTAAATGCGGCGGTTTTTCCGAATCCGTCGGGTTTCCGTGCGGCCACGCCCCCCGATTTCCATCGCGTGCATGCCAGCGCCGATGCGACACAATCCAATCGCGTGCGCCAAAAATTTGGGGCAATTCAGGAAAAATCGTCGCAAATCGGAAATATTCGGGTAACGCCAATCGGGCCCTTAGTAAATGACCCCCATTGTGATTGTATTGGTCCTTTGTCTCCTCCCTGAAGTTCCGGGTAACCCTATAGCCCCACCACTAGCCTGACCTCTTCTCCAATAACATAAAGCATAACATATTTCCTAATTTTGTTGGTTTTCATATTATGGGGCCCTCATGGTGGGGTCTTTGGAGCCACATCCGTCTCTGTCCATAGTCATGATATTTGTGAATAGAAATAAGATTTTTTTGGTTAAATGGAAATTTATCACCATTTTTTGTCTGTAGTTTTTGCTTTTTCTGCCTTTCTGTGGGGGCTTCAGCTTATGTACAGGAACCAATCGGAACAATCTAATCCGAAGTACAAAGTGCGAAAAGTTTATCTAACAGCAGAAGGGAGAAGCCATTGAATCTATGGTGGAACAGACGCCAATAGACCCGGCGGCGCGGCTGAGGGCTCAGGGCTCCTAGGGGCAGAACTGCAACGTAACGGGACTGAGGAGTAGAGTGAGCAGGACTTAGGACCACCACAGCCTCCATTAGATGCTGTAGCTGAGTCTCAGATACTATCGGTGTAATAATGAGAGCACAACGGCAGAATGGAGAAGATCAGGAGTCTAAGAGTCTGATAAGAGGATAGAAACAGCTGAGGGAGCAGCGCTGCGGTATAAAGGATAGGGATGGGACAGGACAATGGTCCGAGCTCCTGATTACTTGGAATCCTGACCTCATCCGCACCCTGACCCCATTAGACGATGTATCTAAGCTTGAGTCATATGTCATATCTGGTGACCATGAGCCACCAATGGATATTGCAGCTTCTCTACAGTCACAGCTTAGAGCTGAGGGAGCAGCGCTGCAGTATAAAGGACAGGGATGGGACAGGGCAATGGTCCGAGCTCCTGATTATGTTGAATCCGGACCTCATCCCACCCCTGACTCCAGTAGGCGATGCATCTGAGCTTGAGTCATATGTCATATCTGGTGACCATGAGCCACCAATGGATATTGCAGCTTTCTACAGTCACAGCTTAGGCTGAGGGAGCAGCGCTGCAGTATAGAAGTACAGGTGGACATGGCAATGTCCGAGCTCCTTATTAAGTTTAATCCGGCCCTGTAATCCACCCCTGACTCCAGTAGGCGATGCATCTGAGCTGCACTCATAGACCATAACAACGGAAAGTAGATAGAAAAGAATATCCATCCAGTGCAGGAGGAGATACAGAGGACAATATACATTGTAGCCAAGGTGGAGCCGCTGATCATAAATGTGACTTCAGTGTACGGAGGGGGAGAGGACATTGCAGTGATTTTCGCCTTTGTTAAACATAGAGGAAGATTGTAGCCTTCATCAGACTCCAATACACAATGCGGCTGCCACCGAAATTACGGATCACAGACACATAGTCATGAAGATAAAACTCCCCCATCAACGAAGGAAGACAAATCCATACAAAGGAGAAGACATTTTGTGCCCACTTTCACTCTTCTCCAGGGCGTGAAGGGTTAATGTGCAACATAATGAGCCTCAATCATGTCAAATTTTCACTTAATTGTCTCTCCTGCCGTCATAATTGTGGGTTTTGTTCCCGTAGCTGACGCGGTGTACGAGGACGCACTTTTCAGGTGGCGCTCACCCTCTGGCGGGCAGCGAGAGGGGGCTAAGTGGTGCTTTTAGATGGCGATACACTAACGAGTACAAGATGGCACGTAATCAATGTGTGAAGAATGGGTAATTCTCGCTAATGCCTGCTAATGTTCTCATAATGATCTGTCAGAGCGCCGCCGCTAATTATCATCATGGAAATTTGGCACACATCCGGTGAAGATGTCGCCAGTGCCGCTGAATGCGGATTGTCCTCCCTCCCCATGGCACCTTGTATCACAATCTCATCCATGTATTAACCAAAATCTTCACTGTACCGGATGGTGCCGGTACCGACCATCTTCTAGGGGGTCCCACACTTAGTGCACCACTTACGTGACGCCCAAAGCCACCGATTACAAAGGCTAAAAGCCTCAGAAATTTCCATAATGTATCACAGCGGCACAAAACATAGAGGACACAGTCCAGAAGAGACGTAGAAACCATTGCAGGTGCCTCCACCAGAGCATAACCCCTACTACTCCCTCAGGCGCCAAATGTTACCTTCATTGTGACAAAGTAACATCTCTATCTTCTTCAGATACAAAGAGGTAACACAGGGGTAATTATATACCATGTACAATCCTCCACAATCTGATAGATATACGAATATAACTACTATAATACTATTCCATTTACAGATAATAACTAACTATATATACTGCCCCTATGTACAGGAATATAACTACTATAATACTGCCCCCTATGTACAAGATATAACTACTATATACTGCCCCCCTATGTACAAGAATATAACTACTATAATACTGCCCCTATGTACACGGAATATAACTACTATAATACTGCCCCCTATGTACAGAATATACTACTAGAATACTGCCCCCCTATGTACAAGAATATAACTACTATAATACTGCCCCCTATGTCAAGAATATACTACTATAATACTGCCCCTTATGTACAGAATATACTACTATAATACTGCCCCCTAGTGTACAAGAATATAACTACTATAATACTGCTTCCCTATTACAAGAATATAACTACTATAATACTGTCCCCTATGTACAAAATATAACTACTATAACACTGCCTCCTATGTACAGGAATAACTACTATAATACTGCCCCCTATGTACAGAATATAACTACTATAATACTGCCCCTTATGTACAAGAATAAACTACTATAAACTGCCCATTGTACAAGATATAACTACTATAATAATGCACCCTATTTACAGGAAATACTACGACTATACTGCCCCTATGTACTAGAAATAACTACTATAATACTGCCCCCTATGTACAGGAAATAACTGCTATAATACTGCCACCTATGTACAAATATAACTACAATAATACTGCCCCTATTTACAATAATATAACTACTATAATACTTGCCCCCTATGTACAGGAATAAACTACTATAATACTGCCCCCTATGTACAAGATATAACTACTAATAATACTGCCCCCTATGTACAGGAATTAACTACTATAAGACTGCCCCCTATTACAGAGATATAACTACTATAATACTGCCCCCTATGTACAAGAATATAACTACTATATACTGCCCCCTATTTACAGGAATTAACCTACTATAATACTGCCCCCTATGTACAGAATATAACTACTAAATACTTGCCCCCCTATGTACAAGAATATAACCACTTTAATACTGCCCCCCTATGTACAAGAATATATTACGACAATACTGCCCCTATGTACAAGATAAAACTACTATATACTGCCCCCTATGTACAAGAAATAACTACTATACTGCCCCCTATGTACAGGAATATACCTACTATACATACTGCCCCCATGTATAAAGAATATAACTACTATAAATCTGCCCCCTATGTACAGAATATACTACTAAATACTGCTGCCCCCTATGTACAGAATATAACTACTATAATACTGCTCCCTATGTACAAGATATAACTACTATAATACTGCCCCCAATGTACAGATAGAACTACTATATACTGCCCCCTATGTACAGATATAACTACTATAATACTGCTCCTATGTACAAGAATATAATACTATATAACTGCCCCTATGTACAAGTATAATACTATATACTGCCCCCTATGTACAAGAATATACTACTAAATACTGCCCCCTATGTACAAGAATAACTACTATTAACGTGCCCCCTATGTACGAAGAATAACTACTATAAATACTGCCCCTATGTACAGAATATAACTACTATAATACTGTCCCCTATGTCCAGAAATAACTACTATAATACTGCCCCTATGTCAAGAATATAACTACTATAATACTGCCCCCTATGTGAAAATATAACTCTATATAATAACTGCCCCCTATGTACAAGAATAAACTACATAATACTGCCCCTATGTACAGGAATATAACTACTATAATACTGCCCCCTATGTAACAGAATATAACTACTATAGTACTGCCACCCTATGTACAAGAATATAACTACTAATACTGCCCCTATGTACAAGAATATAACTACTTAATACTGTCCCCTATGTACAGGAATATAACTACTATAGCTCTGCCCCCCTATGTACAAGATATAACTCTATAAATACTGCCCCTATGTAACATGAATAAACTACTATAATACTGTCCCCTATGTACAGAATATAACTACTATAGTACTGCCCCCTATGTACAAGAATATAACTACTATAATACTGCCCCTATGTACAAATATAACTACTATAATACTGTCCCCCTATGTACAGAATATAACTACTATAATATGCCCCCTATGTACAGAATAACTACTAAATACTGCCCCTATTACAGAATATAATACTATAATACTGCTGCCCCCTATGTACAAGAATATAACTACTATATACTGCCCCCTATGTACAGGAATATAACTACATAATACTGCCCCCTATGTACAGGAATATAACTATAATACTGCCGCCCCTATGTACAGAATATAACTACTATACTAACTGCCCATGTACAGAATATAACACTATATACTGCCCCCTATGTACAGAATATAACTACTATAATACCCCCTAGTACAAGAATTAACTACATAATACTCCCCTATGTACAAATATAACTACTATAAACTGCCTCCTATGTACAAGAATATAACTACTATAATACCTGCCCCCTATGTACAGCGGAATATAACTACTATAATACCGCCCCCTATGTCACAGAAATAACTACTATAATACTGCCCCATGTACAAGATATAACTCTATAATACTGCCCCCTATGTACAGAATTATACTACTATAATACTGCCCCCTATTAAGGAATATAACTACTATAATACTACTGCCCCCTATGTACAAGAATATAACTACTATAATACTCTCCACCTATGTACAGGAATATACTACTGTATAATCGCCCCCTATGTACAGGAATATAACTACTATATATACTGCCACCTATTAAGGAATAACTACTTAATACTGCTCCCTATGTACAAGAATATAACTCCTATAATGCACTGCCCCCTATGTACAGGAATAACTACTATTAATGCCCCATGTACAGAAATAACTACTTATACTGCCCCTATGTAACAGAATATAACTACTATAATACTGCCCCCTATGTACCAGAATATACGTACTAATACTGCCCCCTATGTAACAGATATAACCACTTAAATACTGCCCCTATGTACAAGATATACTACTAAATACTGCCCCCTATGTACAGAATAAACTACTATAATACTGCCTACTGCCCTACAAGAATATAACTACTAATAAACTGCCCCCTATGTACAGAATATAACACTATAATACTGCCCCCTATGTCAAGAATATAACTACTATAATCCGCCCCCTATGTACAAGAATATAACTACTATAATACTCGCCCCCTATGTACATATAACTACTATAATACTGCTCCTATGTACAGGATATAACTACTATAATACTGCCCCCCAATGTACAGGAATATAACTACTATAATACTGCCCCTAGTACAGAATATAACTACTATAATACTGCTCCTATGTTACAAAGAACTATAATACTATAATACTGCCCCCTATGTACAAGTATATAACTACTATAATCTGGCCCCCTATTACAAGAATATAACTACTATAATACTGCCCCCTATGTACAGAATATAACTCTATATACTGCCCCCTATTACAAAATAAAACTAATACGTCCTCCCTATGTACAAGAATATAACTACTATAATACTGCCCCTATGTACAGGAAATACTAACTGATAATACTACTCCCTATGTACAAGAATATAACTACATAATACTCGGCCCCCCCTATGTGTACAAGAATATAACTACTATAATACTGCCCCCTATGTACAGATTAACTACTATAATACTGCCCCATGTACAGGAATAATACACTATAATACTGCCCCCTATGTACAGGAATAATACTAATATACTGCCCCCTATGTACAAGAATAAACTACTATAATACTGCCCCTATGTACAGAATATAACTACTATAATACTGTCCCCCCTATGGTACAGGAATATAACTACTATAGTACTGGCCCCCCCTATGTACAGAATATAACACTATAATACCCGCCTATTACAAGAATATAACTACTATATACTGCCCCCCTATTAACGAAAAACTACTATAGACTTGCCCCCTATGTACAAGAATATACTACTATAATACTGCCCCCTAATTACAAGAATAACTACTATAAACTGTCCCCTATGTACAGGAAATATAACTACTATAATACTGCCCCCTTGTACAAGTAATAACTACTATAATACTGCCCCCTAGGTACAGGAATATAACTACTATAATACTGCCCCCTATGTACAAGAATATAACTACTATATACGCCCCCTATGTACAGGAATATAACTACTATAATACTCGCCCCCTATGTACCAGATATAACTACTATAATACTGCCCCTATGTACAGGAATATCATAACTCTAATACATACTGCCCCCTATGTACAAGAATATAACTACAAATACTCGCCTCCCCTATTACAGAATATAACTACTATAATACTGCCCCTATGTACAGAGAATATAACTACTATAATACTGCCCCCTATGTACAGGAATATAAACTACTTATATAACTCGCCTCCATGTACAAGAATATAACTACTATAATACTGCCCCCTATGTACAGGAATAACTACTATAATATCCGCCACCCATGTACGAATTAAACTACTAAATACTGCCCCTATGTACAAGAATATAACTACTATAAGTGCCCCCTATGTACAAGAATTAACTACTACTATAATACTGCCCCCCTATGTACAGGAATATACTATATAACTGCCCCCTATTTACAGAAGATAACTACTATATACTGCCCCCTATGTACAGGAATATAACTACTATACTGCCCCCTATGTACAGAATTACATATACGCTCACCTATCGTATACAGAATATCACTATGTAATACTGCTCCCTATGTACAGAATATAACTCTATATACTGCCCCATTGTACATGAATTAACTTAAAACTGGCCCCCTATGTACAGGAATATAACTACTATAACTCTGCCCCCTATGTACAGAATATAACTACTAATACTACTGCCCCCTATGTACCCAAGAATATAACTACTAGAATACTGCCCCTAGTACAATATATAACACTATAATACCTGCTTCCTAATTGTACAGGAAATATATATTCTAGAATACTGTTATATTCTGTTAGGATAACTTTGTGTATCCTCAATAATTTCTTGGGTTGGGAAAATATAAAATAATAAATTGTCAAACTGCTAAATCTTAATGACTCTTCTGGTCACGTTCTGGTTTTATTCCTCCTCCTTGAGAATTTCTATATTTCTTTCTTTGCTTTTCCTTTTCCTCCTCCTGTACGTCTCCATTATTTCTAGTTTCCCTCCTCAGATGGACGTTGCCTCCAGCTCTCGGCCGCTCGCTCCTTCTCCCGCTGATCTCTCTCCCTCGACTTGTTCTTTGTTTGAAAATTAATATAAGAAGAAAATTCCCTTGTAAATTTTTTGACAGCTAAAAGTTTCCTGATGAGCCAAGAGCTGATAATCAGATAATGGGGAACGTTGCGGCTCCTGTGATTGTTGTGGGGGATTAGTGGAAAGAAATGGAATTTTGTAAAAAGTAGCAGAATCCATTGTAAGAAAAAATACAAAGTATCACTAAGTATGAGCTGAATATCACTGATCACTTTATGTTGTGGGTGCAGCTGTATGTCTGTGTGACCATACAGACTGCAGCCAGTTATCTCTGGAGAGATGTGTAACCAGACCTCACACTGCTGTGCTCTGTGCTCTCTGCAGCCAGTGTTATGTATTGTCCCTGAGATGTGTAGATCAACACCTCCACACTGCTGTGCTCTGTGCTTCTCTCAGCCAGTGTTATGTACTTCCCTGAGAGAGTGTAATCAGACCTCACCCTGCTGTCTCCTGTGCTCTCTGCAGCCAGTGTTATGTATTTGTCACTCCTAGAGATGGTAATCATACCTCACATCAACTGCTGTGCTCTGTATCTCTGCAGCCAGTTTTATTGTATTGTCCTGGAGAGATGTGTAATCAGACTTCACACTGCTGTGCTATGTGCTCTCTGCAGCCAGTGCTATGTATTGTCCCTGGAGAGAATGTGTAACAGACCTACACTGCTGTGCTCTCTGCCAGCATGTTATGTCCTTGTCTCTGGAGAGATGTGTAATCAACCTCACACTGCTGTGCTCTCTGTGCTCTCTGCAGCCATTTTATGTACTGTCCCTGGATGTGTAATCAGACCTCACAACTGCTGTTCTCTGTCTCTTCTGCAGCCAGTGTTATGTAAATCCCTGAGAATGTGTAATCAAACCTCACACTGCTTTGCTCTCTCTCTCTGCAGCCAGTGTTTGATTGTCCCGGAGAGATGTGTAATCAGACCTCACACTGCTGTGCTCTGTGCTCTCTGCAGCCAGTGTTATGTTTGTCCCTGTGAGAGATGTGTAATCAGACCTCACACCTGCTGTGCTCGTGCTCCCTGCAGCCATTGTTTGTATTGTCCCTGATGGATGTGAATCAGACCTCACACACTGCTGTGCTCTGTGCTCTCTGCAGTCCAGTGTTATGTATTGTCCCTGGAGATATGTGTAATCAGACCTCACACACTGCTGTTGCTCTGTCTCTCTCTCTGCAGCCAGTGTTATGTATTGTCCCTGAGAGATGTGTATCACACCTCACACTGCTGAGTTCTGTTGCTCTCTGCAGCCATTGTTATTGTATTGTCCTGGAGAGATGTGTAATCATGACCTCACACTGCTGGCTCTGTGCTCTCTCCTGCAGCCAGTGTTATTTATTGTCTCTGGAGAGATGTGTAATCAACCTCACCTGCTGTGCTCTGGTGCTCTTTGCAGCCAGTGTTATGTATTGTCCCTGGAGGGATGTAGATCAGACCTCACACTGCTGTGCTTTGTGCTCTCTGCAGCCAGTTTATGTATTGTCCCTGGATTATTGTAAATCAACCTCAACCTGCTGTGCTCTGGCTCTCTGGCAGCCAGTGTTATGTATTTCCCTGGAGAGATGTGTAATCAGAACCTCACACTGCTGTGCTCTGTTCTCTCTGCAGCCAGTGTTATGTATTGTCCCTGGAGAGATGTGTAATCAGACCTCACACTGCTGTGCCCTGTGCTCTCTACAGCCAGTATTATATATTGTCCCTGGAATGATATGTAATCAGACCTCTGTGTATGTTGTTAGTAGCAGCAGGACTGTGATATATGGATTTATATTATAGATTGTAGATACTCCATTCACTTAGGCATGCTGTGCTCTGTGCTCTCTGCCGCCAGTGTAATATGTTATGCCTGGAGAGATGTGTAATCAGGGCTTTGTGTATGTTGTTAGTAGCAGCAGGACTGTGATCTATGGGTTTATATTCCAGGCTTGTAGATGCAGAGCACAGAGGTTGTGTGTGGTGATGTATCTGTGAGTTCCCCTTTAAGTCAGTGCTGATGATTCTCTGACTCCCCGGCTCCCGGATCCCCAGCGCATGTCAATGTGTCACGGCCTCATCCCTCAAACATTTGCGCTGTTACCGGCGGCACGATTAATATTTTCTCAGCAATGTCATCGGTTTTGAAGACCCGACAGTGAGTGAAGGCGTCCGGGGGTGCGCTGGGGATTAACCCCTTCCTGCCTCCGCCCCTCAAAGACAGGATTATCCTCACAGGTCACAGAGAGGATTATTATCTCCTGATCTGGGGTCATGGGCAGCAGTTACCCCCGGGGTCAGGAGCAGCTCCGCGGCTTAACCCCTTACTGCCTGGGATCATTATAAATCACCTCCACAAACTAAAGTCCAAGGGAAATGTCTCACCCTGTCCTTCAAGGTCCAATGACATGTGGAGCTACAACCACCGGCACCAATAATCCGCAGATCCATGGGCTTCCAGGTGAATATCCGGAGGAAGGGATATTTCTGAGCCCATTTATGTTCCTCTGGGTGGTAATCGCTCACCAGAGATCCAGAAGATCCATTGGTGGCCCCGATACTTTCCATATAATGGGCCTCAGAGGTCCAGCAGAACCCAATTTGGAGGCTACTCACAAGGTCACATTGACCAGACTTATACATGTAATGGATCACAGTCAGAGAAGTAGAAGGAAACCCATTTTGGAGGCTTCTAACGGGGTCAGATTGTCCTTCAGAACCTTCAGAACCTTCAGAACCATGAGATCCAGGAGACCCGAGGAACCTTGAATTTATACATTAATTATTCTCATCTCATTCCTTCTTCTTTTATTCTTTGCTCCATTGCTAAAAACCTTTCTATACCAGGAAGAGCAAATTCAACCGAAAATATTGACCCTGGGTCTAGTACTGTGGAGTCTGTCGGCCATGTTGGATGTGTTGGCACCTCACACCCCCAGACATATAGATAAAATAGTCTAAAGTATCTGTACGACCATCATTCTGCCATAGACATGGACGTCAAAGCTTCCGATCCTTCTTCATTGCCATAAGGTCCATGACCACCAGTATCCCTATTGGTCACACTGAGGTTAGATTTCACTTTTGTCTCTAGTCCTGGTCCTGATAATCTTCCATGGTCACCCCCAGTAATCAAAGACTTATGTGTTCTGCCTGTGCAGCCTACTCCTCCACCATGGTCCACGTCTGACCACTCCTTTGCCAACCCCTTGGTGCTTTGTCCCATGCCTCTAAGCAGAAGGCCATTTGTCACACCAGCACTTCTCCAAGAGGTAGCTACCCGAAGTCACTCTCTGGTAAAGTCAAGATCTTTCTATAGGGGTTGAAGGGTGAAAACCGAGAAGTCTCCTTCAATATCATCCTTAGAAGTGCAACACAAAGAGGCCACAATCCACTACTCTTGGCAATTAGCAGAAGAATAATTACCTTCTTTGTAAGATTCCTGAGATTGAAGCCAAAAGATTAACCTGTTGCCCTCTATCGTGAAGCTAAAAGCCAATATACAGATGGAACAAATGTTAACTTGACATTTAACACCAGATCTTCCATTCATATCAATGGCATGTAATGTGTAAAATGTCAAGTTACAGTTTGCTATATCTGTATCTCTTTTCTATAGAAGCGTATATGAAGCCATTGTAGGTGGAAGGCATTGTGGGCCTTTTGAGCTGCTCCATCAAGAGTATATTATTGACAAGCAGTCCCAGGAGATCAAGATGATTCCTCATCAGCCTATGATAGAGTCAGTTCCTGGCTCCCGATCCTCATCGGCCTATGATAGAGTCAGTTCCTGGCTCTCGATCCTCATCGGCCTATGATAGAGTCAGTTCCTGGCTCTCGATCCTCATCGGCCTATGATAGAGTCAGTTCCTGGCTACCGACCCTCATCGGTTTATGATAGTCAGTTCCTGCCCTCCGATCCTCATCAGCCTATGATAGAGTCAGTTCCTGCCCTCCGATCCTCATCAGCCTATGATAGAGTCAGTTCTGCCCCCCCGATTCTCACGGCCTTGATAGAGTCAGTTCCTGGCTACTACCCTCATCGGTTATGATAAGTCAGTTCCTGGCTACCGACCCTCATCGGTTTATGATAGTCAGTTCCTGCCCTCCGATCCTCATCAGCCTATGATAGAGTCAGTTCCTGCCCTCCGATCCTCATCAGCCTATGATAGAGTCAGTTTCTGCCCCCCCCGATTCTCATCGGCCTATGATAGAGTCAGTTCCTGGCTCTTGATCCTCATCAGCCTATGATACAGTCAGTTCCTGGCTACCGATCCTCATCGGTTTATGATACTCAGTTCCTGCCCTCTGATCCTCATCAGCCTATGATAGAGTCAGTTCCTGGCTCCTGATCCTCATCGGCCTATGATAGAGTCAGTTCCTGGCTCCCGATCCTTATTGGCCTATGATAGAGTCAGTTCCTGGCTCTCGATCCTCATCGCCTATGATAGATCGTTCCTGGCTACCGACCCTCATCGGTTTATGAAGGTCAGTTCCTGCCCTCTCGATCCTCATCAGCCCTATGATAGAGTCAGTTTCTCTGCCCCCCGATTCTCATCGGCCTATGATAAGATTCAGTTCCTGCTCTTGAGCCTCACAGCATATGATACAGTCATTCCGCTACCGATCCTCATCGGTTTATGATACTCCAGTTCCTGCCCGCTGATCCGCATCCGCCTATGATAAGCAGTTCCTGCTCCGTATCCTCACGGCCTATGATTAGAGGTCATTTCCTGGCTCCCGTCCTTATTGGCCTCGGAGAGTCCAGTTCCTGGCTCCTGATCCTTATTGGCCTATGATAGAGTCAGTTTCTTGCTCTCGATCCTCATCGGCCTATGATAGAGTCAGTTCCTGGCTACCGACCCTCATCGGTTTATGATAGTCAGTTCCTGCCCTCCGATCCTCATCAGCCTATGATAGAGTCAGTTTCTGCCCCCCCGATTCTCATCGGCCTATGATAGAGTCAGTTCCTGGCTCTTGATCCTCATCAGCCTATGATAGCAGTCATTCCGGCTAGATCCTCATCCACCTATGAGAGTCTGGCCTGCTCCTGATCATCGGCCTATGATAGAGTCAGTTCCTGGCTCCCAATCCTTATTGGCCTATGATAGAGTCAGTTCCTGGCTCCTGATCCTTATGGGCCTATGATAGAGTCAGTTCCTGGCTCCCGATCCTCATCGGCCTATGATAGAGTCAGTTCCTGGCTACCGATCCTCATCGGCCTATGTAGAGTCCGTTCCTGGCTCCCTGATCCTCATCGTGATGACTCCTTATAGAGTCAGTTCTGGCTCCCAATCCTTATTGGCCTATAATAGAGTCATTCTGGCTCCTGATCCTTATGGCCTATGATAGAGTCAGTACCTGGCTACGATCCTCATCGGCCTATGATAGAGTATCCATTTCGTGGCTCCGATCCTCAGGCCTATGATAGAGTCAGTGTTCCTGGCTACGATCCTCATCGGCCTATGATAGAGTCAGTTTCTGGCTCCCTTACTCCTCCGGCCTATGATTAGAGTCATTCCTGGCTCTGATCCTTATTGACCTATGATAGAGTCAGTTCCTCGGCTCCCGATCCTCCCATCGGCCATGTAAGTCAGTTCCTGGCTCCTGATCCTTATTGGGCCTAATATAGAGTCAGTTCCTGGCTCCTGATCCTCATCGGCCTATGATAGAGTCAGTTCCTGGCTCCTGATCCTTATTGGCCTATGATAGAGTCAGTTCCTGGCTCCCGATCCTCATCGGCCTATGATAGAGTCAGTTCCTGGCTCCTGATCCTCATCGGCCTATGATAGAGTCAGTTCCTGGCTCCCGATCCTCATCGGCCTATGATGAGTCGTTCCTGGCTCCATCTCGCTATGATAGAGACAGTTCCTGGCTCCCGATCCTCATCGCCTATGATAGAGTCAGTTACTGGCTCCCGATCCTCATCGCCTATGATAGAGTCAGTTCCCGGCTGGTTTTCTAGAACCTGAAGACAAGCCTAGTCTCCTCATCAGTGAAGAAGTCATGTCTACTCCACCGCTGTGCAGGAGACAGATGGATCGCTGACCTAGATTCCCGGATAATGACTTGGCTGCCAGGTTACATGTTCATTGGTGTGTTCATCCCTTCTGTCAGGTGCGGGGTGATAGTTCCCAATATTAGAGGGGGATGTAATTCCTATGCTACAACATGGGCAACTAGTATATGAAAAAATCCCAAAAATAAGTTACAATTGCTAAAAATTGTTTGTAAAGGCAATGCCCCATGGGAAACAAATATGCAAATTAGATCTAATCCAAGAAGAACACAGATTTCTCTCTAGTGCAAATTATAGGAAGCTTCTCTATAAGTCAACACTAAATAAAAAAACGACTTGTTTATAATATAAACCTTTAAGGAGGGTTCTTGGGGCCTCTGATCCGGTCACACTGGAAGTTATGAAGTCTCATGGATGGTCCATTGACCAGGCCTCTGCCTGTCCTTTCAGTGATTTTTGACATGTTTGGGTCAGATTCCCCTAAAGAGACTGTTTCAAAAGGTAGTGACCTGGTCCAGATCCTTCTACAAGGGTTTAAGGATGACTAATGGCAGACGGCCTAGATAGTGTCCATAGTTACCTCATTCATTGATGCTATAGGTGCAACCACTGGATCCCATATGGAGATTAAAGAGTAATGTATATGGATTGCTTAGATAATGTGAATAAGGACAAGTTTGACACAGTGGAACACACACGAGTAATCCAAGAGGTAGCGTCCTGGTGGTTACCCTGCAGCAAAGTCCACGACCTATTTCGGAGCTGGCGCCTGGAGTTTTTGATGCTGTAAAATCCAACTCCTTGTACTGGGGTTAAGGGTGACCACCGGGAGACTGCTTAGACACTGCAATTAGTCAAAATCAACACAAGGAGACCAAACCAACAAGTAGTGACCTAGTGGTTATCCTGCAGCAAAGTCCAGTGACTATTTCAAGAGGTGGTTAACTACTGTAAAGTCCCACTCCTTGTACTGGGGTTAAAGGGTGACCACCGGGAGACACTTAGACACTTAGTGAAATCCAACACAAGGGAATCAAACCAACAAGTAGTGACCTACAGCAGAATCCATTGACTATTTCAGGAGATGGCCACCTGGTGGTTTCCTACTGTACAGTTCCACTCCTTGTACTGGGGTTAAAGGGTGACTACCGGGAGACTACTCAGTAAAATCCAACACATCTAACCAACAAGTAGCGACCTGCAGCAAAGTCCAGTAACTATTCAGATTATCCCCGCAAATCAGCTGATCTCAGAGAATGGGTCACGAAGCAGAGAGCGCCATTCTCTTTGTAGTGGTCCGTATAGGTTACTGCAACTCGGTTTCGATTCCTTTGTAAAGCAGTTGATCTGTTGGGGACTGGACCCCACAAATGTGATACTGGGGACTATTCTATGGATATGTCATCAATATCTGTAACCCCGAATCCTCTGTTAACACTTTTCTTAATGCTTGGAATCAGATTTCTGAGATTTGGTTATGATTGTAGCGCTACATTGTATCACGCCGCTGCCTATAGCAACAGGTGATGGAAGAAAACAATTAAAAACAATCATTATGTGAGCAGCCGCCTCGGAGTTCTGCCTTAATTGACAGAGGTAACGCAGTGCAGGGGGAGGGTTAAACAGTAGGTGTGCGGTCGTCGCGCTCGTCTTCACTAGATAACGCGCCACTTCTGCTAAGAAATAATACCGCACTTCTGCACTTCCCTGCCGCGTTCTGCTATCATCTTCTGGAACATAATCACCATTATCCACTCAAGACCCTCTGTGCAAAATAAAGAGAAAACGGAAAAAAAAAATAGAAAAAAACCTTCACCGCTCATTCCACAATTCCCTCTAAACCGCTACTTCTCCCTCCATCTGTTGTCTCTGGCAGATTTTTGCATCCAATTAGTCACATTTAATGTTCCTGTCAAGTTTTCGGAAAGGCTGGAGTTTAGAATAAATTATTAAAAGCGTTACAGACGACCGGGCAACTCCGAGCCGACTGGTAACTGCAGCACATAAAGCGCCATAAGGTGTTATCACTAACAGTGGGGGCAGTATTATAGTAGTTATATCCCTGTACATAGGGGGCAGTATTATAGTAGTTATATTTCTGTAACATAGGGAGCAGTATATAGTAGTTTAATTCTTACATGGGGGATCAGTATATAGTAGTTACTATTCTTGTACATAGGGGGCAGTATTATAGTAGTTATATTCTGTACCATAGGGGCAGTATTATATGTATTTATATTCCGGTACATAGGGGGCAGTATTAAGAGTAGTTATATTCTTGTACCATAGGGCAGTATTATAGTGTATATTCCTGTAACATAGGGGGCAGTCATTATAGTAGTTATATTCGTACATAGGGGGCAGTATTAGGTAGTTTATTCCTGTACATAGGGGGCAGTATTATAGTAGTTATATTCCTGTACTAGGGGGCAGTATATTACGTAGTTATATGTCCTGTACTAGGGGTGCATGTATTATGTAGTTATATTCTGTACATAGGGGCAGTATTATAGTAGTTATATTCCTGTACATAGGGTGCAGTATATGTAGTTATATCCCTGTACTAGGGCAGTATTTAGTAGTTATATTCGTGTACATAGGGGCATTTTATAGTAGTTATATTCTTGTACATAGGGGGCAGTATTATAGTAGTTATTTCTGTAATGGGGCAGTATTATAGTAGTTATATTCCGTACATAGGGGGCAGTATTATAGTAGTTATATCCTGTACATAGGGGGCAGTATTTAGTAGTTATTTTTGTTCTTTCTGTACATATGGGCAGTATTATAGTAGTTATATTCTTGTACATGCGGCATTAATAGTAGTTATATTCTGTACATGGGGCAGTATTATAGTAGTTATATTCTTGTACTAGGGGGCGTATTATAGTATTAGTATTCTGTACATAGGGGGCAGTATTATAGTAGTTTATTCTGTAATCGGGGAGTATTATAGTATTTATTCCTGTACATAGGGGCAGTATTATAGTGATTTAATCTCCTGTACACTAGGGGATAGTATATAGTAGTTATTTCTTGTACATAGGGGGCAGTATTTAGTGTTATATTCTTGTACCTAGGGCAAGTATTATTAGTAGTTATATTCTTGTACTAGTGGGGCAGTATTATAGTAGTTATATTCTTGTACATAGGGGACATTATTATAGTATTTATATTCCTGTACATAGGGGCAGTATTATAGTGTTAATATTCCTGTCATAGGGGCAGTTTATAGTAGTTTATCTTGTACATAGGGGCAGTCTTAAGTAGTTTATTCTTCTGTACTAGGGGGGCAGTATTATAGTAGTATATTCCTGTACATAGGGGGCAGTATTATAGCAGTTATTTCTGTACATAGGGGCAGTATTATAGTAGTTATATATTCCTGTCATAGGGGCAGTAGTATAGTAGTTATTCCTGTACATAGGGGGAGTATTATAGTAGTTTATTTTTGTACATAGGGGGCAGTATTATAGTAGTTATATTCCTGTACATGGCAGTATTATAGTAGTTAATTCTTGTAATAGGGGGGCATTATATAGTGTTATATTCCTGTAACTAGGGGGCGTATTATAGTAGTTATATTCCTTTACTTAGGGGGCAGTATTATAGTAGTTATATTCTGTACATAGGGGGCGTATTATAGTGTTATTTCCTGTACATAGGGGGCAGTATTAAGTAGTTTTCTTGTACATAGGGGGCAGTATATAGTATTATATTTACCTTGTACATAGGGGCATTATTATAGTAGTTATATTCTTTTACATAGGGTGCAGTATTATAGTAGTTATATTCTTTACATAGGGGGCAGTAAATTAATAGGTAGTTATATTTCCGTTACTTAGGGGGCAAGTATTATAGTAGTATATCCTTTCCTAGGGGCAGTATTATAGTAGTTATATTCCGTACATAGGGGGCAGTATTATAGTAGTTATATTCTTGTACATGGGGCAGTATTATACGTAGTATATTCCTGTACATAGTGGGCAGTATTATAGTAAGTTTAGTCTTGTACTAGGGGGCAGTATTATAGTAGTTATATTCTTGTACTAGGGGGTAGTATATAGTAGTTATAATCCCTGTACAATAGGGGCAGTATTATAGTAGTTATATTCCTGTATTAGGGGGCATTATTATAGTAGTTATATTCTGTACATAGGGGGCAGTATATAGTATTATATTTCTTGTAGCATAGGGGTCATATATAGTATTTTGGTACATAGGGGCATATTATAGTAGTTATAATTCTTGTACATAGTGGGGCCGTATTATAGTAGTTATATTCTTGTACATAGGGGGCAGTATTATAGTATTATATTCCTGTACATAGGGGGCAGTATTATAGTAGTTATATCTTGTACATAGGTGCAGTAATTATGTAGTTATATTCCTGTACATAGGGGGGCAGTATTATGTAGTTATATGTCCTGTACATAGGGGGCGTATATAGTAGTTATATTCCTGTTAAATAGGGGGCAGTATTATAGTAGTTATATTCCTTGTACATAGGGGGCAGTATTATAGTGTTATATTCCTGTACATAGGGCAGTTATAAGTAGTTATATTTCCTGTACATAGGGGGGTCGTAATTATAGTCAGAGTTTCTCTGTGCTCAGTGTAATTGTAATATATGCTCTGCAGCTGAGATCCCGTATGTCCCATTGTTTCAGTAATTATAAGAATGTTCTTTGTTGAGGATTTAGGGGTTCAGCGGGTTTAGTTGCAATTGTTTTGGTGATGTTTTTTTCCCGTCAGGGTGGAGGCGTATAGATGAATACATTGCTGTTCTGTTCTGTGAAGTGTTAAATTCATTACATCATAAATCATACAGATCCTGAAGGCTTGTCTCTCTGGGAGGTCAGCCGCTATGGAGGCTCTCGCTTGGCGGGACGTGGGGTCTGGGGTGTCTCTGGGGGATTGGTGTCAGATTTGTTTGGGTAACAAATTAAAGTTGCTGCGCAACATGGAGTGGCCTCTCTAGGACGCAGATATGGGAGACGCTGCTCTGTCCGAGTCCAGACTCATTAATATTGTAAGGGCCCAGATGTTTGTGCCAGACTCCAAATATGTGTTGACAGCCGACCTTACACAGAGGGGACCCGCGAGTCACGCACATCCGTCACTCATCAGGCACCTGCTATGGAGACTCCTCCTAATCTCTATAATTACATATTCAGGGTCACCTTAAAGGAGATCTCCATATATATATATATGTACTAGGTAGACTTAAAGGATTGGACCATTATTACTATTGATAGACAAACAGTTGGAACTGGTTCTCTCTAGTGGAGTTAAGCTGTAACTGCAGCCCATGGTCCTGTTTTATTGACAATTTGGGCCATATTATATATATATATTTTTTATAAAGCTGAGTGATATGTATATGTGTGTTTTGTGTGTCCGCTAAGGAATCTGCACCGTCGTTTACAATCACCATATTTTGCACAGCCGTTCTCTGTGACATTGGAATGTCATAGAACCACCGTTTTGAGCCGGATTTTTCACCCCCCACCCTACCAAATCCACTTATCTACCCTGCATATACGTAAGCCTTGTCCGCTGCTGCTGCTGCTGTGGCCGTGGGAGCTGATCTGTGATTGGCTGCTGCTCTGCTGCCGCAGGACATTATTATGAGCTCTGGCTGTGATTGGTTACTACAGGCAATGAGTATAAGACACTTACGGTTGAGGTAGATGGAGATAAATCTCCCCATAGACAAAGTGACAGAGAGAGTCACAGGAATGAGAGTGTCAGAGACAGACAGTCACGAATGTATGCCTGAGACCGAATCATGAAGAGACCGTGACATCAGCCAGTCACTAAAGAGCGGCGTCAGTGACCCCTGAGACCGTCTATAGATGCATATATATATTTTTTTTGTTAACCCTTCTATTCTGTGTGTAACTAAGAGCTTACTTACTATCT
>WNYA01000235.1:0-194484 GCA_019512145.1 Engystomops pustulosus | reverse complement strand
TGTACATAGGGGGCAGTATTATAGTAGTTATATTCTTGTACATAGGGAGCAGTATTATAGTAGTTATATTCCTGTACATAGGGGGCAGTATTATAGTAGTTATATTCTTGTACATAGGGGGCAGTATTACTAGTATTTTACACTAGTAATGTCTTGTGAGTGACTCCCTTGTTATCTCAGTGATTCCTTTCGTTCTGTCTCATCCTTACGGTTTGGCTGTAGAATTTATTGGCCATTATATAAAGTTTATCTTTTTTCCTAATGTCTCCTTTTTTCTATTTTCCTTATTTACTCTCCTCCGGATGTTGTTGTGGTTTTGAGTTGTTGGATATCCTGTTTATCTCATCATATTTTCTGTTCTGTTAAAATTTATGCTCTTTAATAATTGTATCCCTTAATTTGCGGCATTTTCTGACCGCGGCCCTGACGTCTTCTCTTAATATTTTGGATATTTTGCCTTTGCTGGAGATGAATAATGTACAGGTCTATTACGGCTGCAGGATGGGCTGATCACCAGTATAAACCATCTCCATCACCCGGACCTATAACAGACAAACACACGATATGTTTGCAGGTGACCGCTATTTCAGACGTCGGAGAAGAAAGATGGCTGCTCAGTTTTCAATTACCGGGCAATGAAGAGCGGGTAATATTTTGAGTCGTGGTCATTGAATGCGTCTCCTGTGTGCGCCGCTCCCGCCACAAATAATCGCTACCACCGCTACATTACCATAATGAAGTCACCTCCGCCGTCCAGGATCCGGCTCCTGATGGGGCTATTAACACCGGGTACATGACTCATAATCTGCGGCTCAGTGCGAGATCATAGAATATCTAAGGAAGGTCAAGGATTACAATAACGAGGTGCAGAAGTAATTAGGAGTCGTCTGAAAATCTGATATATCAGTGTCCTGCGGGTCAGTGTATAGAGACACCTCGTGGCACAGCTGCATCAGACAACACAGAGGAAATGAGGTACCACCCTTTACCCCTAAAAGATTGCACATTTTCCTTTTCCCCCCAATTTATTCCTAAAACAATTATAAAAAAAAAGGGGGCAGTATTATAGTAGTTATATTCTTGTACATAGGGGGCAGTAATATAGTAGTTATATTCTTGTACATAGGGGCAGTATTATAGTAGTTATATTCTTGTACATAGGGGCAGTATTATAGCAGTTATATTCTTGTACATAGGGGCAGTATTATAGCAGTTATATTCTTGTACATAGGGGGCAGTATTATAGTAGTTATATTCTTGTACATAGTGGCAGTATTATAGCAGTTATATTCTTGTACATAGGGGGCAGTATTATAGTAGTTATATTCTTGTACATAGGGGGCAGTATTATAATAGTTATATTCTTGTACATAGGGGGCAGTATTATAGTAGTTATATTCTTGTACATAGGGGGCAGTATTATAGTAGAGTTTATATATCTGTACATGGGGGCAGTATTATCTTATATTCCTGTACTTAGTAAAGTGGGTATATCGTGGGGCTTTTTGTTTATATTCCTGTACATGGGGGCAGTATTATAGTAGTTATTCCTGTACATAGGGGGCAGTATTATAGTATTATATTCTGTGCATAGGGGGCAGTATTATAGTAGTTATATTCTGTGACATAGGGGGCAGTTATTATAGTAGTTAATTCGTGTACATGGGGGCAGTATTATAGTATTTATCTTCTGTACATAGGGGGCATATATAGTAGTTATATTCTTGTACATAGGGGCAGTTTATAGTAGTTATATTCCTGTAAATATGGGGGCAGTATTATAGTAGTTTATTCCTGTACATAGGGGGGTATTATAGTAGTTATATTCCTTGTACATAGGGGGCAGTATATATAGTAGTATAGTTCTCTGTACATATGGGCAGTATTATAGTAGTTTATATCTTTGTACATAGGGGGCAGTATTGATAGTAGTTATATATTCTTGTACATAGGTGAGTAGTCAGTTATATACTGTCTAGGGGCGTATATAGTAGTTATATTCCTGTACATAGGGCAGTATTATAGTAGTTATAGTTCTTGTACATAGGGGCAGTAA
Source organism: Engystomops pustulosus (assembly GCA_019512145.1). Lineage (NCBI taxonomy): Eukaryota > Metazoa > Chordata > Amphibia > Anura > Leptodactylidae > Engystomops > Engystomops pustulosus. The sequence continues at coordinate 192,428 of WNYA01000235.1, read as the reverse complement.
TCGATAGTAGTTATATTCTTGTACATAGGGGGCAGTATATAGTAGTTATATTCTGGTCATAGGGGGCAGTATTATAGTAGTTATATTCCTGTACATAGGGGGCAGTATTATAGGAGTTATATTCTTTACATAGGGGCATATTATATAGTTATATTCTTGTACATAGGGGGCAGTATTATAGTAGTTATATTCTTGTACATAGGGGGCAGTATTATAGTAGTTATATTCTTGTATATAGGGGCAGTATTATAGTAGTTATATTCCTTTACATAGGGAGCAGTTTTATAGTAGCTATAGTAGAATGTGGCCACTTTTACATTTTTTTCCAGGGCCACTTTATTTGACTCAGACTTGGCAGGGAGCAGCGTGAGACCACAAATTCGTGCCAAGTGCCTAAACTGGCTTGTATGATAGAGGGGAAGAGAAGTATGAGCGCCACGGCTCCTCGTGATACAGAACACACATGTGGCATCTCAGGAGAGAGCGCAGGGTCCCTGCAAACACAGGGACAGTCACCATGGAGTCCAGGTATAACAGCATCAGCGGCACAACCGGGATATAACCGAGCCATTCACTGCTGCCGCAAAACTACAAGTGCTCCACATATAAGTATAATACAGGAGGTAACTCAGGATCAGTACAGGATAAGTATTGTCATGTATGTACTGGTGACTGCACCAGCAGAATAGTGAATGCAGCTCTGAGTATAATACAGGATGTAACTCGGATCCGTACAGGATAAGGATGTCATGTGATACACAGTGATTGCACCAGCAGCAGAATGTGAGGTGCAGCTCTGGGGTATATACAGGATGTAACTCAGGATCAGTACAGGATAAGTAATGTCATGTATGTACACAGTGACTGCACCAGAAGCAGAATAGTGAGTGCAGCTTGGAGTATAAATACAGGAGTAACTCAGGATCAGTACAGGATAAGTAATGTCATGTATGTACACAGTGACTGCACCAGCAGCAGAATAGTGAGTGCAGCTCTGGAGTATAATACAGGATGTAACTCAGGATCAGTGCAGATAAGTAATGTCATGTATGTGACACAGTGACTGCACCAGCAGCAAGAATAGTGAGTGTAGCTCTGGAGTATTAAAACAGGATGTAACTCAGGATCAGTACAGGATAAGTATTGTCATGTAGATACACAGTGATTTGCACCAGCAGCAGAATAGTGAGTGGCAGCTCTGGAGTATAAACAGGATGTAACTCAGGATCAGTGCAGGATAAGTAATGTCAGTATGTACACAGTGACTGCCACCAGCAGCAGAATAGTGAGTGTAGCTCTGGAGTATAATACAGGATGTAACTCAGGATCAGTACAGGATAAGTAATGTAATGTATGTACACAGTGACTGCACCAGCAACAGAATAGTGAGTGCAGCCTGGGGGATAATACAGGATGTAACTCAGGATCAGTACAGGGATAAAAGTAATGTATGTACTACCAGTGATGCACTAGCAGCAGAATAGTGAATGCAGCTGTGGAGTAACCCACCAGGTAGTTATATTTGGCTTATAAGTTACATTGCAAAACAATGATATCCAAGAAGAGTGGCGTGTGGGCTGCATGTCGGGAGACCTCTGGCCATGGGAGTTTGGTATTACGCCGTCTCCTTCTGAAGGCTACATAGTCACCCAATTTCTTATCTGTTTTACAATGGTAACATCTGTACCAGGTTCTTAGCCAATGAATGCAGCCATGTGGGAGCTGGCTGCAACTACATCCACTATGTGCCCAGGCCCAGCCAACATGATACCAGGAAACACTACAAATATAACACTTAAACCTCTATTCCTGTACGCCCCTATGCAGGAATATAACTACTATATACTGCCCCCTATGTAAAGATATATAATACTACATAATACTGCCCCCTGATTTAACAGGGGATATAACATCGATAATACTGCCTCCCTATGTAACAGGGAAATAACTATCTATATCTGCCCCATGTACGGACATATAACTACTATACATACTGCACCTATGTTACAAGAATATAACTACTATAATACTCCCCTATTACAGGAAATAACTACTATAAACTGCCCCTATGTACAAAATATAACCTATAATACTGCCCCCTATGTACCAAATAAACTACTATAATACTGCCCCCTAGTGACCAAATATAACTACTATATACTGCCCCTATGTACAAGAAATATAACTACTATAGATACTGCCCTATGTACAGAATATAACTACTATAATACGCCCCCTTACAGGAATATAACTACTATAATACTGCCCCTATGGTTACAGGATATAACTACTAGTAATACTCACTACCCCCTATGTACAAGAATATAAACTACTATATCCTGCCCCCTAGTCAAGAGTTAACTCTATACTAACTGCCCCATGTACAGGAATATACTACTATAATACTGCCCCCTAATGTCAAGAATATAACTACTATAGATATAACTTGCCCCCTATGACAAGAATATAACTACTATAATACTGCCCCCATATGTACAGGGAAAGAGACGTACTATAATACTGCCCCCTATGTCACGGAATATAACTACTATAATACTGCCCCATGTACAGGAATATAACTACTATAATACTGCCCCCTATGTACAGCGAATATAACTACTATATACTAGCCCCTATGTACAGGATATAACTCGATAATAGCGCCCCCTATGTACAAAATATAACTACTATATACTGCCCCCTATTACAGGAATTATAACTAACTATAATACTGCCCCATGTACAGGATATAAACTCATAATCTGCACCCTACTACACTACTGCCCCTATGTACAGAAATATAACTACTATAATACTGCCCCCCATAACAAATAACTACGATAATACCGCGCAGTAATAATATAACTATATAATACTGCCCCATGTGACAATATATAACTAACTATCTATAACTGCCCCCTATGTACAGAAATCACGTTAATCTCCCATATTAAGATATAACTACTATCATACTGCCCCCTATGTAAAGGAATATAACTGCTATAATCTGCCCCCTAGTAACAGAATATAACTCTATAATACTGCCCTATGTCAGGAATATAAACTACTATAATATGCCCCTATGTACAGAGATATAACTACTATAAATACTGCACCTATTGACAAATAAAAAACTATAATACTGCCCCCTAAAACCTTTTAACAAAAAGATAACTACTGGACCCCCTGTAATATAAAACTACTATGAATACTTCACTATGGCCAAGAATATACTACTATATACGCCCCCAGATGACAAGAATATAACATACTACTGCCCCCTATGACAGAATAGAACTACTATAAACTTGCCCCCCTATGTACAAGAATATAATAATAAATACTATCCCCCATGATGTACAGTGAATATAACTACTATAATACCTGTCCCCCACTATGTACAGGAATAATACAGACTTAATAACGCACGTCACGAATATATACTAAACGCCTAAGTACTAATATACTACTATAATATGCCCCCTATGTACAAGAAGATAAATACTATAATACTGCCCTCCCGATTACAGATAATTAACTACATAATTCTGCCCGCCTATGTACAAGAATATAACTACTATAATACTGCCCATCCGTATGTCACTATAAGCCATAAAATTACTACTATAATATGCCCACCCTAGGTAAAGGAAAAACTACTATATAACTGCCCACTATGTACTGGATATATAACAGATATAATACTGCCCCCCGGATACAAGAATATACTACTATAATTACTGCCCCACCATGTACAAAGAATATAACTATAAAATACTGCCCTATGTCAGAATAAGCGAACACTATACTACTGGCCTCTATGTACAGGGATTAACTATAAATAACTACGGCCCCTATGTTACAGGAATATACTCTATAACTGCAGACCGTTAATATACTCGCATCCCCTATTTTACGAAAAGAAAAACGGACAGAATAGAACCTATAAGACTTGCCCCTATGTTACAGGAATAAACCTACTATAATACTGCCCCCTATGTACAGATATAACTACTATAATACTGACCCCCTATGTACAGGTAATATAACACTAAATGACTGCCCCCTAGGTACAGAATATAAACTACTATAATACTGCCCCTATGTACAGAGATTAACTCTATAATACTGCCCCTATGTACAAGAATATAACAGACTATTATACTGCCCCTATAGTACAGTATTAACTACTATAATACTGCCACCGCCTAGGAGAGGAGAGCGACGGAGCCGAACAAGAAGTAGAAATACGATAATACTATCCCCTGATGTTACATGATTAAACTACTTAATACTGCCTCCTATGTGACAGAATATAACTACTATAATCACTGCCCCTATGTACCCGAATTTAACTCCTATAATAACTTCCCCCCACTGTTAGTGATACACCTTAATGTATTGCGCTTTTATGGGCGGCAGTTACCAGTCGGCGCGAGTTTGCCCTGCGCTGTAACGCTTTTAAGAATTGAGGCTAACGCCAGCCCTTTCCGCAAACTTGAAGCAACATTAAATGTGACTAATTGGATGCAAAAATCTTCCAGACCACAGATGGCGGAGAAGTATCGTTTAGGGGGATTGTGAAGGAGCGGTGAAGGTTTTTTTCTCTTTTTTTTTTTCCGGTCGCCTTTATTTGCACACAGAGGGTCTTGAGTGGATCATGGTGAGTATTTCCAGAGATTATAGCAAACGCGGCAGGAAGTGCAGAGTGGCGGTATTATTTGCTTAGCAGAAGTGGCGCTTTATCTCGTGAAAGACGAGCCGCGGACGACCCGCACCACCTACTGTTTAACCCTCCCCCCTGCCGGCGTTACCCGCGGTCCATTAATTGCACCAACTCCTAGGCGGCTGCTCACATCAGATTGTGTTTTTAATTGTTTTCCCTTCCATCAACCGTTGCTAGAGGCAGCGGCGTGATACAATTTAGCGAGACAATCCTAACCAAACTCGAAGAAAATCTGATTCAAGATTAAAAAAGGGTTAACAGAGGAGCGGGGTTCAGATATTGATACCTATCCTAGAATAAGCCCCAGTATCACTTTTGTGGGGTCCAGGCCCAACAGATCAACTGCTTTAACAAAGGAGCGGAACGAGTTGCGTAACCTAGGTCCACTACCAAGAGAATGGCGCTCTATGCTTTCTGGACCCATGCTCTTAGATCAGCGGAGTTGCGGGGATAATCTGAATAGGACGGGACTTTGCTTCAGGGTCCTAGTGGTTGGTTTAGATGTGGGTGGATTTTATTTTACTGAGGAGTCCTCCCCGGTAGTCACCCTTGAAACACCCTCCAAGGCGTGGAACTGTACATTAGGAAACCAACAGGTTTCCATCTCCTGAAAGAGCCAAGGGATCCTGCTTCAGGTCACTACGGGTTTGTTGATTCCCTGGGTTGGATTTCACTAAAACTAAGTGTCTCAGTGTCTCCCGTAGCATCCGTTAACCCCAGTCAAAGATGGACGTTACATTACGTTAACCACCTCTTGAAATATCACGACTTTTGCTGCAGGATGAACCACTAGGTCCTACTTTGTTGGTTTGGTCCCCTTGTGTTGAGGTTGGACTAATTGCTGATGGTTAAGCATCTCCCGGTGGTCACACCCTTTAACCCCAGTAGCAAGATTGGACTTTACAGCATCAAACCTCCCGGTCGCCAGCCCGAAATAGGTCATTGAACTTTCTTCAGTTTACACCCACCCAGGACGCTACCGATCCTCTTGGGATTACTCTTGTGTGCTTCCACTGTTCAAATTGTCCGTATTCACATTATCTAAGCAATCCAGATACATTACCCTTTATCTCCATATGGGATCCAGTTTGCACCTACGCATCAATGAATGAGTAACGAACTATGGAACACTATCTAGGCGCTGCCATTAGTCATCCTTAACCCTTGTAGAAGTATCTGTGACCAGTCACTAACCTTGTGAAACAGTCTCTTTAGGGGATCTGACCCAACCATTCAAAAATCCTGAAATGCCAGGCCAGAGGCCTTGTCAATGGACCCTCCATGAGAACGGCATAACTTTCCAGTGTGGACCGATCAGATGCCCAAGAAGCCTCCTTAAGTGTTTTAATATTATCAACAAGAAGTCGTTTTTTGAGTTTAGTGTTGAACTGTATAGACGAAGCTTTCCTATAAGTGGCAACGAGAGAAATCTGTGTTCTTATGGATTAGATCGAATTTGGCATAGTTGTTTCCATGGGGCTTGCCCTTTACAAACAATTTTTAGCAATTGTAACCTAGTTTGGGGATTTTTTCATATACTAGTTGCCCATGTTGTAGCCTAGAATTACATCCCCCTCTCAATATTGGGACTATCAACCCGCAACCGACGATGGATGAAACACCACAATGAACAGGTACCTGGCGCCAGTCATTATCCGGAATCGAGGTCAGCGCGATCCATCTGTCTCCTGCACACGTTGAGTAGACTTACTTCTGCACTGATGGAGGATACTAGCTTTGCTCGGGTCTAGAAAACCAACCGGGACTGACTCTATCATAGGGCGATGAGTATCTGGATCCAGGAACTGACTCTATCATAGGCGTGAGGATCGGGAGCCAGACCTTACCTCTAGCATAGGCCGTATGAGGATCTGGGAAGCCAGGCACTGACTCTAATCAGAGGCCGATAGGATTCGGAGCCATAACTGTCCTCGACTCATAGCCGTGAGATCCGGAGCCAGGAACTGACTCTAGCATAGCCGATTAGATCGTTGAGCCAGGAACTGACTCTAAATCAATAGGCCCCATAAGGACAGGAGCCAGAAACGACTCTATCATAGCCGATGAGGATCAGAGCCAGGAAAGTGATCGATATATGCCAAAATGATCAGGAGCAGGAACTGAACTCTAATCATAAGGCCGTCAGGAATCTGGAGCCAGGAACTGACTCTATCATAGTCATAAGGATCATGAGCCAGGACGACTCTATAATAGGCCGAGGAGAAAGATCGAAGAACGACTCAGCATTAGCACCTATGAGATCAGTAGCCGGAACTGACCGCATCATAGGCTATGGAGAATCGTAGCCAGGACCTGACTCTATCATAGGCCGATGAGGATCGTTAGCCGTCGAACTCTATATAGCGGCCCATAAATGCTCAAGAGCCAGAACTGATCTAGATTCTGCCAAGAGGATGGGACCATGAATGACTCTATCATAGCCGATGAGGATCAGGAGCCAGGAACGACTCTACCTAGGCTTATGAGGATAGTTAGCCAGGAAAGGAAGCTAATCATAGGCCGTGGGTCGGTATAAGGACCTGACTCGAGAATAAGCCCATAAGGATCTTTATGAGCCAGGAACGGACTCTATCATAGGCCAATAAGATTGGGAGCCATGAACTTACTCTATCATAGGCCGTGAGGATCAAAAAGACCCGGAACAGACCTAACCATAGGCTGATTAGGACTTTAGCCAGGAACTGACTGTAATCAGAAGGCTGATTAGGATCAAGAGCCAGGAACTGCTCTAAATCATAGTCCGAGGAGCATCGGGGGCCTAAACGTGACTCTTCATAGGTGATGATGATCTAGGCAGCACTGACTATCATAAACCGAGAGGGTCGGTAAGTCCCAGGACTGACTCTATCACGGCCGATGAGGATCGAGACAGAAACTGACTCTTCATAGGCCAAATAAGGATCAGGAGCCAGGAACTGACTCTATTCATAGGCCAATAAGGATCGGAAGCCAGTAACTGCCTCTATCATATAGCCATGATATCAGGAGCCCAGGAACGGACTCTATCATAGGCTGATGAAGGATCAGAGGGCAGGAACGAAGTATCATAAACCGATGAGAATCGTACCAGACTGCACTGTACATAGGCTGATGAGGAGCAAGCGCCAGGACTGACTCTATCATAGCTATGAGAATAGGTGGCAGAAACGGACGCTATCATAGCTGAGAGGATCGGGGGCAGGAACTGCCTATCATAACATAAACGAATTAGGGTCGGTAGCCAGACTGACTCTATCATAGCCGATGAGGATCGAGAGACCTGAACTTACTCTATCATAGGCCAAGATGATCTTGAGCCAGGAACTGACTTATCTCGTCCCGATGAGGATCAGGAGCCAGGTAACTTGACTCTATATAGCTGAGTGAGGAGCAGAGGGCAGGAACTGAGTAGCACCACCGATGAGGATCGGTAGCCAGGAACTGACTGTATCAGATGCTGATGAGATCAAGAGCCAGGACTGACTCTATCATAGGCCGAGAGAATCGGGGGTGCAGAAAACTGACTCGATCATGATGTTTATGAGGATGGAGGGCAGAACTGCTCTATCATGGCGGAGGATGATCGTAGGGCAGAACTGACGAGCAGAAACCGTGATGGTCGGTAGCCAAGGTGAACTTACTCAATCATAACCGATGAGGTTCGGAGCCAGGAACTTACTCTATCATAGGCCGATGAGAAAATCGGGGGGCATTAACTGACGCTATCTCGGCTGATGAGGATCGGAGGGCAGGACTGACTCTATCAACTAGCGATGAGGATCGGAGTTTCAGTAACTGACTATCATAAACCGATGAGGGTCGGTACCAGGAACGACTCTATCATAGGCCGATGAGGATCGAGATCCCGTAACTGACTCTATCAGAGCCGTGATCGAGAGCCAGAACTAGACTCTATCCCCATAGCCAATCGGATCGTGAGCCAGGAACGTACTCGATCATAGGCTGATAGGAATCATCTGGATCTCCTGGGACTTCTTGTCAAATAGACTCTTCTTGATGAGCAGAGCAAAGGGTCAGGAGGGGAGGAGGAGGGCAAAAGGGAAGGCAGGGAGGAGAAGGGACCGGACCATTCAAGGAAAAGGAGGAAAGGGCAATGAGGGGGAAGGAAAAGGTGTTGGGCCAACCACAAAACCTCCTTCCACCTACAATGCGTAAGAGACGCTGCTATAGAAAAGAGAAATACAGATATAGCAAACTGTAATTGACAGGGTGGACACATTACATGCCAATTGATATGATGGGAAGATGCTGGTGTTATGGCCAGGGAACATTTGTGCCATCTGTAGAGGGCGGGAGCGTCACGAGAAGGGGAACAAGTGGAATCTTTTGGCTTCAAGCTCGGAAAGCGGACAAAGAAGGTAAGTATTCGGCGGCGAATTGCCAAAGTATTGGATTGTGGCCTCTTCTGTGTTGCCCTTCTAAGGATGATATTGAAGGAGACTTCTGGTTTCCCCCTTCAACCCCTATAGAAAGAGCTTGACTTACCAGAGAGTGACTTCGGGGAGCCGGCCTCTTGGAGAAGTCGGGTGTACAAATGGCTTTCTGCTTAGAGGCATGGACAAAGCACCAAGGTTGGCAGGAGTGGTCAGACGTGGACCACATGTGGAGGATTCGCTGCACAGGCATAACGCATTCAAAGTCTTTGGATTACTGGGTACCAGGGAAGATTATCTAGCGACAAAGTGAAAATCTCTAACCTCAGGTGACCAATAGGATGCTGTGGTCCATGGACCTTACGGCATGAAGAAGGATCGGAAGCTTTGACGTCATGTCTATGGCAGAATTATGGTCTACGATACGTTAGACTTTATCTATCTGTCTGGGGGTGTGAGGGGCCACACATCCAACTGGCCGACAGACTCCACAGTACTGACCCAGGGTCATATTTCGTTGATTGGCTCAGTGCATGTATAAACTGTTTTTTTTGCAATGGGCCACAGACTAAAAGAGACTAAGTGAGATGAGATATTAAGGGATAAATTCAGGGTTCCTCGGTCTCCTGATCTCATGGTTTGAAGGTTTGAAGTTCTGAGGACAATCGGACCCTTTAGAAAGCCTCCAATGTGTTTGGCTCTACTTCTCCTGACTGTGCTCCATTACATGGATAGGTCTCGTCCCAGGTGCCCTGGTGAGTAGCCTCCAAATTGGTTCTGCTGGACCTCTGAGCCCATTATATGGGAAAGTATCGGGGCCCCATGTATCTTCTGGGATCTCTGGGACTATTACCACCCAGAGGAACATAAATGGGCTCAGCATATCCCCGTCCTCCGAATTCACCTTTAACCCATGGATCGCGGATTATTGGTGCCGGTGGTTGTAGCTCCACAAGGATCATTGGACTTTACTTGACCGGGACAGCGTGAGAACAGTCCCTTGGACGTTAGTTTGTGGAGGGTGATTTATAATTCTCCAGGCCGTAGGGTTTAAGAGCCGCGGAGCTTGCTCTGACCCGGGGGGAACGGCGGCTGCCCATCGACCCCAATCAGGAATAATAATCCTCTCTGGTGACCTGTGAGGATAATCCTTCTTGAGGGGGCGAGGCAGACGTAAGGGTTTAATCCCCAGGTCACACCCCCGACGGCCTTCACTCACTGTCCGGTCTTCAAAACCGATGACTCATTGCTGAGAAACTATTAATCGTTTGTGCCGCGGTACGGGGCAGTATTATAGTAGTTATATTCCTGTACATAGGGGGCGGTATTATAGTAGTAGTTTCTCTGTGCTCAGTGTAATTGTAATATATTGCTCATGCAGCTGAGATCCCGTATGTCACATTGTTTCAGTAAATTATAAGAATGTTCTTTGTTGAGGATTTATGGGTTCAGCGGGTGATTTAGTCAATTGTTTTGTGATGTTATTTTCCCGTCCAGGGTGGAGGAGTATAGATGAATACATTGCTGTCTGTTCTGTGAAGTGTAAATTCATTACATCATAAATCATACAGATCCTGAAGGCTTGTCTCTCTGGGAGGTCAGCCGCTATGGAGGCTCTCGCTGGCGGGACGTGGGGTCTGGGGGTCTCTGGGGGATTGTGTCAGATTTGTTTGGGTAACAAATTAAAGTTGCTGCAGACAATGGAGTGGCCTCTCTAGGACGCAGATGATGGGAGTAGCTGCTCTGTCCGAGTCCCAGACTCATTAATATTGTAAGGAGCCCAGATGTTTAGTGCCAGACTCCAAATATGTGGGACACCGACCTTACACAGAGGGGACCCCGCGAGGTCACGCACATCCGTCACTCATCAGGCACCTGCTATGGAGACTCCTCCTAATCTGCTCTAATTACATATTCAGGGTCATCTTAAAGGACATATATGGTACTAGGTAGACTTAAAGGGATTGACCAGTACTTACTATTGATAGGACAAACAATAGGAACTGGTTCTCTCTAGTGGAGTTACGCTGTAACTGCAGCCCATGGTCCTGTTTATTGACAATTTGGGCCATATATATATATATATATTTTATAAAGCTGAGTGTATATGTATATGTGTGTTTGTGTGTCCGCTAAAGGAATCTGCACCGTCGCGTTTACAATCACCATATTTTGCACAGCCGTTCTCTGTGACATATGGAATGTCATAGACCACGTTTTGAGCCGGATTTTTCACCCCACCCTACCCAAAATCCACTTATTACCCTGCATATACGTAAGCCATTGTCCGCTGCTGCTGCTGCTGTGGCAGTTGGGAGCTGATCTGTGATTGGCTGCTGCTCTGCCGCAGGACATTATTATGAGCTCTGAGCTGTGATTGGTTACTACAGGCAATGAGTATAAGACACTTACGTGTGAGGTAAGATGGAGATAAATCTCCCCATAGACAAAGTGACAGAGAGAGTCACTGGAATGAGAGTGTCAGAGACAGACAGTCACTGGAATGAGAGTGCCTGAGACCGACAGTCACTGAAAGAGACCGCTGACATCAGACAGTCACTGAAAGAGCGGCGTCAGTGACACTCTGAGACCGTCTATAGATGCATATAATATATTTTTTGTTAACCCATTCTATTTTGTTGTAACTAAGAGCAGTTACTTACTATCCCGGGCAACGCCCGGACCTACAGCGACTATATTTCATATATAAAGATGAGTATGTTTGTATTTATAGTTACAGAAAGATAGAGATAAAAATATTGTTTGTTAACTCATTCTATTTTGTTGTAGCTAAAAACAGTTATTTAATAATAATAATTCTATATTTATATAGCGCCCACAGATTACGCAGCGCTGCACAAAACATGACAAATTGGTCCCTGTCCCCAATGGGGCCCACAATTTAAACAGTCTAACAGTATGTATTGGAGTGTGGGAGGAAACCGGAGGAAACCCACGCAAACACGGAGAGAACATACAAACTCTTTGATGTTGACCTGGGTGGGATTTGAACCCAGGTCCCCAGCGCTGCAAGGCAGAAGCGCTACCCACTGAGCCACCGTGCCGCCCTATTTACTATCCCAAGCAATGCGTGGGGCTCCAGCTAGAAATGACCAGTTTCAAGATCACTCCAGACTAAACTCGGCATTATGTAGGGCACTTTTAAAAAGGCCATATTTGTTATTTCTGAGAAATTGTCACATTTATAATTATGCTAATGAGTCCATTGGGGGCGGGGCCCTTGCTGCTGCTGTGTAAAGGAGAGGCTGAGATTTGGGCTCAGGAAACAAGTGCAACAGCAGACATGGCCCCGCCCCCAGAGCTCTAAGAAGCTAATTTGCATACAGATACAACTGTTCACTGGGACAGCAAATCATTCATAAAGTAGAAAGATACATTTAGATAACGCACACATTGTCCTTAACAATGTTAGTCTGAAAAAGTAGAGTTCCCCTTTAAGCGGAGCCCAGACGATCCGACTCCAAGGGCATCTCGCTCTTACACTTCTGTGTTGACGTCGGTCTTATCCAACTTTAACTTCACAGTTTCATTTTCCACTTTTAAATATTTTAATATTCATTTAAAAAAAAAAATCTGAATATTTAATATTCCTCTTAAATAGCGTGGAGTTAATATTCATGGTTAATAAGGAATGAGACAATGTATGTTATAGAGATGCATTTTAAATGTCGCCCTTTATTTGGGGGGGGGGGGAGGTGAAAGTGCAAGGAATGTAAATCACTTCCAACCTTTTCCTGCAAGTCGCTGAGCGCAGGAAATACCTGCAAAGTCACATTGGGAAAACTTCCATCTGCAGGAGAATTTCAATTGTCTCTTAACTTTCAGGGTCGATCTGCAGTGAACTCCGAAAATGTCCAAAATGAAGAGTCTGAAATTATTTTCATCTTTTGTATTCGTCTAAAAGGGGTTTGTCGGTGGCTACTGAGGATTACAGGCAGAGCCTACAGAGGGGAAAACTGCTGAATCACCAATCTTCACATACACAGGACACGGAACGAGCTGCAGTTATCTGCACTCACAACAAAAATCCAGGATATTACATGTAGATTAAAGGAAATCTCCCATCAGAATCCATCCTGATAAACCCGGGACATTACTCCTAGATCCTGGCACCGGGACTGTGGTATCTCCTTATGTGTGTTATCCATGGGCTCCTTCCTTCTAATATCAACTTTTAATATTATGCTAATGAGTCTGAGGGGCTCCCCTAGCCCCTCTGTAATCTGGCTTTACACGCTGTTACACTGCCCTTCCCCTGCTTCCTCAGCACTCAGAATACAGCAGCAAATACTGAGGGAGCATGGTGAGGGTGAGACAGTGTAACAGCCTCTAAAGCCAGATCACAGAGGGGCTAGGCTAGTGTAATTAGCATAATATTAAAAGTTGATTTTAGAAGGACGGAAGCCATGGATGAGAAATATAAGAAGATCCCGCAGTCCCGGTGCCTGGAGCTATGAGTAATGTCCCTGGTTATCAGGATGGATTTCGATGGTAGATTTCCAGGACTCCTCGTCATGCTACGCTTTTGGGTTTTTTAATACTTACTAAAGCAGCAATTACCCCCAAGATCCTTTAATGCGGCTTAGAAGAGGCAGATAACAATTGGAGCTTTGTTATTACACTCGGAATCGATACATTGGGGCACATTTACTAAGGGTTTCGTGGTTTTTTCCGATTTGCCCTGAATTGTCCCCAGGGTTTTTGTATGCGATCGGATTGTGGCGCATCGGTGCGGGGTTGCATGCGACACAAATCAGGGGGGCGTGGACGTCAAACAACCCGACTGATTCGGACAAACCGCGGAATTTAAAAAGCAAATTGTGTCGCAAGATGAGCACTCACATGCATCGGGAAGAAGAAGGTGAACTCCGGCGGACCTTAACAGGAAGCGGCACATGCTGGAAATTGGACGCACGATCTTAGTGAATCGCGGCAGACCCGAATCCTCGCCGGACATTCCGGATCGGCGGCGTCAATGGGACGAGTAAGTAACTGTCCCCCAATGTGTCCACACAGACATTCCGGATAAAATAGATTGGGTTCTGCTGCAGTTCTAAGTTGGATTTTTTGCTGCAGTACAGGGGCCAAGGCTCTATCACAATTGTAGATCCCAGAAGTCCACCAGAACCTAATGCAATTTGGAAGCTACCAGAATCTTTTACCTAGTAGAGGATGAAGGTTATAGATGCATAGTAATTTTACTTGGTGGATACAAGGAACCCCAGTTTATATTTTTTTCACTTTCCATTGCTCTTCCATAAGCAGAATTCTTCCGAAAAATGAAAACTCAATAAATGACTTCTGACAATCCCCCGATGATGTCGCCCGTTTTCTCACGCGTTGGTTCGTTGGTTCTTCGCCAGGACTTGGCACCATCCCATGTGATGGCAGAACACACAAGTTCCTTTCAGAGGTGGGAAGTCTCCGAGTTGGGGGTTAATGGTTTGGATGCCGCGTCTCTCCCCCAGTCCTGGCTGCGGATCTTCTGTCACAGCTGTGTTTATGTTGGAGATGTGATTCGGGTGTCTTCCTCCCAGCTCCGAGATGCCTTTGTTTTTGTATTTATTTCTAATTAGCCAGAAGGAAAACTATCCGTATGTTACCAAAGTAATAGCAAGAGATTAATACACAGAAAAATTACCCCAGAGACACTAATTAGGCAGTTAAGACATAAAACCAAACAATATCTTCATAAAACCAGCCATGGAGGATGACCTTCTGTGATACCGTGTCTGCGATGCACCTGCTGGATCCTCCTGAAGATAGATGGGGCATGTGGATGCTGGAGCCATGACAGCGTCCTCTCATCTACTGGTTACATTGTATCCTTATATTACTATATGCATTATATTATATCCTCATATTACTATATGCATTATATTATATCCTCATATTACTATAGTGCTATGAATTTATTAGTCGTTTTCATTATACTAGTGAATTATTATTATATTTCCTCAAATTACTATGCGACGTGTTATACTTATATTCCTCATATACTTGTTATTGCATGAATAGTATATCTTCTTATTACTATGTGCATTGCTCACTGTTTGGCTTCCCGTATAGAGTACTTTCCAGGAGGTCCCATAGTAGTCCCCTAGAGGAGCACTGCACACACACATGTGTGTCTTGGACATGTTTATGTAAATATCCTTTGCTCCCCCCCTCCAAATCCACATGTAAAACTGGTGCAAGGGCCTTAGTAACATAGATGCCGTCAGGGTGTATTCTAAAGTGGTGATGGGCACACACAACAGTCTGAGTTTGGTTGACTTACATTGCTTCTAGTTGTTAAAAGTTACGTGGAAGGAGATACATTCACAAGTACCTGTAAGTATATCAGGTGATATTGCGTCACCATTTATAAGGACTCGATGGTGGTATAACGGATGCCTTAGTCTTCTGTCATTCGTATGTATTGGGAGCACATTTCCTTACCTGGTCCCTGTGCGATACACGTTCCAAAATATTTGACAGAATGCACCTGCTTCCCCATCAGGGGTCCCCGTAGTTCAACCCTTCTTTCCTGGTGCATGTAAGTGCATTGTTCGTGTATAATGCGCTGGCGGAGGAGTCATCTAGAGAATCTGCGCACGATATCAGCATGTGTCGCCCCCACCCATCTCCCCGTCTCAGGTCCCCGGGAGATTCAAACTTCTGTGCTTGGGACATGTAAGTGTATCGTCTCGTGTATTAATGCGATGTGTTCGGGCGAGAGTCACTAAGATCGTTGCGCATACGTATATCCTGATTGATGTCGCTTCCCTTTTTCATTCCCCCCCCACCCAAACCGAATCAGGTCCACGGAGATTCCAAGGTCTTGCTTCCTGAGTGCATGTAAGTGCCTTGCGTGCTTCGCGAGGATCATCAAATTAAATTTGTTCAATTATGCGCATTAGTGCAAATCCGTCAGATTGTCCGACGGCGTCAGCCCCCGATGTGTGTGTCACTGTGAAAGCCGGCGCAATGCGACACAAAGTCTTTCCCCTTTTTTTTTTTTTTTTTTTGGCTGTGCGGACGATTCGATCGCCCGCAGCGACCATCACACACAATGTCGACCCAGGCACAAAGGTGGTCGATTAAATGACTAATGGAATTGCGGCGGTGATGGATGCCCATGTATCGTCTTACCCCCTGCTTCCGCTTTTTTTTGGAGCTGCCTTCGTAAATATATTGCCTACACTTGTTCCACCCCCCTCGCAATTTGTTATTTCTCTTTGAGCTTCTCTGAAGTCCTGCTTCTCCTGGCCCAAGGTCTATTTCTGCTTCCCGATGCTCTGCTGCGGTGCTTTTCCTGTGGTGTTGGAAATCAAGTGTGTTGGGATTACTATTAGTTTACTATTTTTTAATTAATTGGCCTTTTATAATTACTGGAAAACCCTTTAACTCTATTTCAAGTCCTGAGCTGAGAGAGTGCCCTCAGCTGTCCACAGTCTGAGTCTGGTATTGCAGTTTGATCTGGTATGAGTTCTTCTCCACCAATACCTACCTCTCATTGAAGAAGTACCCTTGGCTGCAATGTCTACTCCTCTAGGAGCCATCCTTAGGGGTGTCATATGTCACCCCTGAAATTACAATGCTGTTGACCCTCACTTAAACCCCCACGAATCAGAAAGTTTGGACATATCCCTAACCACATGCATTCTTACAAATATGTATTTGATATAGTCCCTCCTCTGGACCACCCATGGATCCACCCCAAGGTTGCTTGGCCAAGCCATTTACTTTGGCTGCTACAATTTGTCTCTGCAACATAAAGTCTACAACAAGTTGTGTATCTTTGATGTATCCAAAAAGTAAAAGCTCCTCTCCCTACTCGGCAGATCTTCTCTAAGCTTCTTCTGCAGATATAGTCAAGGGCTTTATCTAGACATGATCTACGACGCCCCGACCATAGAGGAGAGGACTCGAGTGTCTGAAAACGAGAGGTTGATGGAAAATGGGCGAGTCCTTGGCTGGAAAGTATCGTGGAGTAATAGCATCATCAGGGTTTATGTGCTCAGTCCCTGATATCCCCAGGGAGGTAAATACGATCCCTTACTGCCATCAAGGACTTCAATTCCGTGAACCTAAGAAGCCGCCAATAACTCATGTATGGACACATCATATCCCGGACAGCCGCAGTAATGGCCGAGGGTTGTTACCTAATAGATGGATGGAGCCGCTCCGTTAATGCTAATAAGTGGCTCCAGCTTAAAGCAACGTCCTAATGTTTTCTCTATTGACTTCATTGGGATCAAAGATTATTTATTGCGTCATTTTATTGGATATAGATTGTAACAGCAAAATTGCTTCACGCAGATAAGAACCATCAATACATGTCAGGAGGATATTACATGTTGGGAAATATATGGGGAACTCATTCCATTGATCTGCTGGAATGTAAGCGATCAAACTAAACAAATTATAGGTCATTAATAGAGATGAGCGAACATGCTCGTCCGAGCTTGATGCTCGGTTCGGCATTAGGGTACTCGAGACGGCTCGTTGTCGGACGAGTATTTCCCCTGCTCGAGACGAGCACTTAATAAAAAAAAACACAGTGAAGAAACATGAAGCATAGAATAAAAACAGGGAACACAGGATCATTAAGAAAAAACACAGTGACGAACACAGTGGCAGAATAGTTACAGATGTTCGGGCACATTGTTACTTGTCGGGAGCATACGCGCGGACGGTCCGCACACAAAATAGCATGTGAAGAACAAATATATGTGTGATGAAGACATTGCAGATGTATGGAAACATCTGCAATTGTGTTCTTCCCACACATTATATAGTTTCACATGCTATTTGTTCGCGCCGTTCCGCGCGTACTCCAGACAAGTAAGCAGATGTGCCGAACATCTGTAATCTATTCTGCACTTGTTTGCACTGTGTTTTTATCTTATGATCTGTGTCACTGTGTTCTGTGTTCAATGTTTTATGTTCTATTCTTCACTGTCTTTTTCTTTACTTGCTAACTTGTCGGGAGATAATATACGCGCGGAACAGTGAAGAAAGATCGCAGATGTTTGCCAAAATATCAGAAGACATTATTTCAATTAAATAACACATTTCGTCCTGAACCATGGTCCCTTGAAAATGCTCGGGTCTCCATGGACTCAATGGGGCGTTACTCGAAAACGAGACCCGAGATCTGGGAAATGTTCAGGCTCGTCAGTACGAGAAACACGCGGCATTTTAGTGCTCGCTCATCTCAGTCATTAACATTAAAGTGATGTAGGACACGATGGTTACTCCAAATGACTACTCAATATGAAGGTGCACAGAGCGGATGTTATCAAAATATATACAGATATGGTATAATAATAAATTCAATGTGTAATAATATACAAAAAACATGTAACATGAAAATACGGTCCCCTAGGTACAAGAAATATAACTGACTATCATAATGCCCCCTATAAGTTACTCAATGTAAATAAGAACTACTATAATACTGCCGCCTCTATGTACAGGAATAGAACTAATAATACTGCCCCCTATGTACAGAATATAACTACTATAATACTGTCCTCCGATTACAAGAATATAAACGACTATAATACGCCCCCTAGTAAGGAATGAACTAAAAACGATAATCTCCCCTAAGTACAATACAAGTGCTGCCCCCCTATGTACAACGAATATAATACTATAATATTCGCCCCCTATGTACAAAGAATAGACTCCATAATACTGCCCCTATGTACAGAAATAACTACTTATAAACTGCCCCCTATGTACAGGAACTATAACTGACTATATTAATGCCCCCTATGTACAGAATACTAACTCTACTATAATACTTGACCCCTATGTACAGGAATATACTACTATCATACTGCCCCCTATGTCAGGAATATAACTAAACTATAATACTGCCCCCTATTGTACTAGGGATTATAACTACTATAATACTGCCCCCCTATGTACAGGAATATAACTACATAATACGGCCCCCCTATGTAACAGAATATAACTACTATAATACGCCCTATGTACAGATGAGATATAACTACTATACATACTGCCCCCTATGTACAGGAAAATAACTACTATATACTGCCCCTATGTACAGGAATATAACTACTATAATACTGCACCTATGTACAAGAAGATACACTTAATAATGCCCCTATGTACGGAATATACACTATAATACTGCTCCTATGTACAAGAATATAACTACATAAGTCTAAATACGCCCCCTATGGACAATGAATATAATACTATAATCCTGCCCCTATGTAAAGGAATATAACTACATTAATACTACCCCCCATGTACAGAAATATAGCTCACATATAATAACTGCCCCCATATGTTACAAGAATAACTACGATAATACTGCCCTATGTACAGAATATAACTACTAAATAACTGCCCCTATGTCACAGAATATAATACTATAATACTGCCCCTATGTACAAGAATATAACTACTATCATCTGCCCTATGTACAGAATATAACTACTATAACTTAGCCTTCCTATTACAGAAATATAACTACTATAATACTGCCCCCTATGTACCAAGAATAAATAACTACTATAATTATACTGCCCCTATGTCCCTGGAATATAACTCTATAAACTGCACCCTATGTACAGCATATAACTACTATAACTGCCCCCGCATGTGACAGGAATATAACTACTACTAATACTTGCCCTCTGTACAAGAATATAACTACTATAATACGCCCCTATGTACAAGATAAATCTATAATACTGCCACCTTGTCGAATTATATAACTGCTATCATACTGCCCCTATGTACAGGACTATAAATATATAATACTGCCCTAATGTAAAGATATAAACTACTATATAGCTCGCCCCTAGTACAAGAAGAATAAACTAACTATAATACTGCCCTCTGTACAAGAATATAACTACTATATACTGCCCCCATGTAAGAATATAACTACTATAATACTGCCCTATGTACAAGAATATAAACTATATACTGCCCCCTAGTACAGGATAATAACACTAATACTGGCCTTCTATGTACAAGCGATTTTATGTACATACCTATATAATATGCCCCTATGTACAGGAACTAACTATATTAATACTGCCCCTATGTACAAGAATATCAACTACTATAATACTACAGTCACCTATGTACAGGAGTATAACTAATATCATACTGCCCTATGGTACAGGATAATAAACTACTATAATCTGCCCCCTATGTAAGAATATAACTACTATAATACTGCCCCTATGTACGGAATATAAACTATATATACTGCCCCCTATGTACAGGAATATAACTACTAAAATACTGCCCCTATGTAACGAATAGTACCTACTATAATACTGCCCCCATTGTAACAGGATTAAAATATACGACTACGTACAAGAAATACTACTATGACTGCCCCCTATGTACAGGAATATAAACTACTATATACTGCCCCCTATGTACAAGGAAATATAACTACTCTATAATGCCCCTATGTAAAGGAATCTAACTTACTATAATACCTACCGCCCTATGTACAGGAATTAACTACTTATAATACTGGCCCCCATATGTACAGGAATATAACTACTATAATACTGCCCCTATGTACAAGAATATAACTACTCTGATAATACGCCCCCTATGTAAAGGAAGATAACTACTATGAATACAGCCCCTATACATAAAACTACTAGAATACTGCCCCCTATGTACAAGAATCTAACACTATAATAACTGGCTCCCTGCCCCCCTAGTACAGAACTATAACTATATAATAGACCCCTATGTACAGGAAAAACTACTATAATACACGACCCCTATGCTACAGGAATATATACTACTATAATACTGCCCCCTATGTACAGAGAATATAACTACTAATACGCCCCTATGTCAGAATTAAAACTACTATAATCTGCCCCTAGTACAGCGAAATATAACTACTATATAGCCCCTATGTACATGAATATAAACTACTATAATACCGCCCCCCTATGTACAAGGATATAACATATAATCGGCCCCATATACGTGTACAAGAATATAAACTACTATAATTACTGCACTATGTACAGGAATATAACTTACTATATACTGCCCCCTATGTTACAGAATATAAATACTATTAATACTGACCCTAAATGTTCAGGAATATAACTACTATAATACTGCCCCTACACCCTATATGTACTGGAATCTAACTACATAATACTGCCCCTATGTACAAGAATATAAACTGTAATACTGCCCCTATGTACTGGAATATAACTCCATATAATACTGCCCCCTATGTCACAGAATATAGATACTATAACACTGCCCACCTATGTACAGGAATATAAACACTTATATACTGCCCCTAGTACAAGAATATAACTACTATTAATAAGCCCCCTATGTACAGAATATAACTACATAATACTGCCCCCTTGTACAAGAATATAACTACTATAATACTGGCCCTAGACAGATATAACTACTATAATGCCCCTATGTACAAGGAATATAACTACTATAATACTGCCCCCTAGGACAAGAATATTACTACTATAATACTGCCCTATGACAAGAATATAACTATATAATACTGCCCCTCTGTACAAGAATATAACTATATACTGCCCCTATGTACAGAAAATATAACTAATACTATAGATAATGCCCCTATGAGACGATACATATATACTCATACTTAATACTGCCCTCCATGTACAGGAATAAACTACTATAAATACTGCCCCTATGTACCAGAATATAACTACTATAATACTGCCCCCTATGTACAGGAATAAACTACTATAATACTGCCCCTATGTACAGAATATAACACTATAATACTGCCCCCTATGTACAAGAAATATACATACTATAATACTGTCCCCCATGTACAGGAAATATAACTACATATAATACCTGCCGCACCCTATGTACCAAGACTATAACTACTATAATACTGCCCCCCTATGTACAGGAATATAACTACTATAATACTGCTCCTATGTACAAGAATATAACTACTATCATACTGCCGCCTATGTACAAGAATATAACTACTATAATACTGCCCCCTATGTACAGGAATATAACTACTATAATACTGCCCTATGACAAGAAATAGATAAACTAATATAATACTGCCCCATGGACAGGATATAACTACTATAATACGCCCCTATGACAGGATAAATAGCACAATAATACTGCCCCTGTGTACAAGAATATAAATTACTAAATTCTGCCCCCTAGTACATAGAATAGTAAGCTACTATAATACTGCCCCTTGTACAAGAATATAACTACTATAATACTGCCCTCTATGTACAAGAATATAACTACTATAATTATCACTATAGTACAAGAAATATACTATAATACTGCCCCCTATGTACAAGAATATAACTACTATATACTGCCCCTATGTACAAGAATATAACTTACTATAATACTGCCCCTATGTACCAGGAATATAACTACTATAATACTACCCCCTATGTACCAGAATATAACTACTATTAATACTGCCCCTATGTACAAGAGTAAACTACTATAATACTGCCCCTATGTCACACAATAACATACTATAATACTCCCCTATGTACAAGAAATATAATAGCTACAATACTACTGCCCACTGTGTACAGAATATAACTACTATAATTGCCCACTATGTACAAAGAAAGAATATAACTACTATAATACTGCCCCTATGTACAGAATATAACTATAATACTGCCCTCTAGTACAAGAATATAACTACTAAATACTGCCCCCTATGTACAAGAATATATCTACATAATACTGCCCCCTATGTACAAGAATATAACTACTATAATACTGCCCCTTGTACAAGAATATAACTACTTATAATACTGCCCCCTTAGGTACAAGAATATAACTACTATAATCTGCCTTAGTACAAGAATATAACTACGTAATACCGCCCCTATGTACAATAAATATAACACTAAACTGCCCCTATGTACAGGAATATACTACTATAATACTGCCTCCTATGTACAAAGATATAAACTACTAAATACTGCCCCTATGTACAGGAATATAACTATACATTATACTGCCCCCTATGTACAGGAATATAACTACTATAATACGCCCTATGTACAGGAATATAACTACTATAATACTGCCCCTATGTACAGGAATATAACTACTATAATACTGCCCCCTATGTACAGAATATAACTACTATAATACTGCCCACTATGTACGGAATATAAACTACTTATAATACTGCCTCAGTATGTACAAGAATTATAACTACTATAATACTGCCCCTATGTACAGAATATAACTAATATAATACTGGCCCCATGTACAGGATTAAATACTATAAATACTGCCCCTATGTACAAGAATATAACTACTAATACTGCCCTATGTACAGAATATAATACTGTAATACTGCCCCCTATGTACAAGAATATAACTACTATAATATGCCCCCATGTACAGGAATATAACTACTATAATACTGCCCCCTATGGACCAGATATAACTACTATAATACTGCCCCTATGTACAAGAATATAACTACTATATATGCCCCTATGGCACAGAAATATAAACTACTATATGCCCCCTATGTACAGGAATATATACTATATAATACTGCCCCTATGTACAAGAATATAACTACATATACTGCCCATATGTACAAGAATATAACTACTATAATTACTGCCCCCTATGTACAGGGATCAACTCTCACTTACTAAAGATATCCTGCCCCCTATGACAGGAATATAACTACCTATAATACTCTGTGCCCACTACTATATGCGGTAATACAGCAACTGTACTTATAATGTATGACCCCCTACGGTACAAGGACATTATAACTACTATTAATCATGCTCCCTATGTACAAGAATATAACTACTATAATACTGCCCCTATGTACAGGGATATAACTACTATAATACTGCCCCCTATGTACAGGAATATAACTACTATAATACGGCCCCCTATGTACAGGGATATTAGAGGGAATGTAGATTATCCAGGGAATGTTACCTCTGAGTAGTTCAGTAATGAACTCAGATAAGTTAACTCTTTCCTAGTTGGAGGGAATGTTATTCAATGATATCCGGAATCCATACTTGCTCATTTCCTCTCTGATATGTGTCACTTCTTATATGAGATATACTCAGTCACGGCCCCTGTAACCTCTGTGGGATGGCAGTTCTGTATAATAGGCCCTGTGGGAGCGGAGTGTACGGTGTATTCTGGTGTGTGCGGTATAATGATGGCTGGAGCTTGTGCTGTGGATTCCTGCTCTCATTATCCTCTCCTCCGAGCCTCGGGGCTGTTCTCTGTGAGTTCGGCTCTAGCCGGTGACATGCAACAGGAGCTATACGTGCCATCGGCAGGGCCTTGCATTGCACTGATGCCCGGAGACTCTTGGCCTTTGAAACCTTAAGCTTCCTTCAGAGCAGCGAGCGGATCCCAACAATACGTAACTGTGTCTCATCCGCAGCCATGTCTCCTTGTCATCTGCATGAAGAACATATCCATAGACGGCGCCGCCTCATTGTCTCCCTGCTCTAGGCGCAGCGTTAAAGGAAACATTCATGCTACAAGAAGCAGTAACCCAATATCAAGCCCAGCACAAAGAAGCACCAAGCCCAATACCAAGAAGCATCAAGCCCAGTACCAAGAAGCATCAAGCTCAGTACCAAGAAGCATCAAGCCCAGTACCAAGAAGCATCAAGCCCAGTACCAAGAAGCACCAAGCACAGTAGCAAGAATCACCAAGCCCAGTACCAAGAATCACCAAGCCAAGTACCAAGAATCACCAAGACCAGTACAAAGAATCACCAAGCCAAGTACCAAGAAGGACCAAGCCCAGTACCAAGAAGCACCAAGCCCAGTACCAAGCCCAGTACCAAGAAGCACCAAGCATAGTACCAAGAAGCATCAAGCCCAGTACCAAGAAGAATCAAGCCCACTACCAAGAATCACCAAGCCCAATTTCAAGAAGTATCAAGCACAGTACCAAGAATCACGAAGCCCAATATCAAGAAGTATCAAGCACAGTACCAAGAATCACGAAGCCCAATATCAAGAAGTATCAAGCACAGTACCGAGAAGCACCAAGCCGGGCACGTACATATAGAGAGGTCCAATACTTGGGATCCGCAGCTTCTGCCCCTGCCGTAGTCGGTTCCCTCTCCCATCACACTACATCTGCCGGAGCGATGGTGGGGAGCTAATAACATGCAGGGGATTTACACCTTTCACCTGATAAATCATTCACACTCTTTGCGGCGGGTCTAGCGGGTGCAGCTCCAGCCTGAGATCAGCGCCGACCCAACAAATCCCATTAATTAAGAGGCAGCAGATGTTTCGCCATCTAAATTTTTGATCAAGGCGGAATAACAAAAACAGAGGGAGAATAGAATATTCTATAGGAATTCAGCACGGAAGGAGGTTGTGTAAGACAGGATTCTGGTGGGAGACACATTGTACAACATCAGATACAATGTTCATTATCGCCATTAGGTCTTAGATGAAAGTGGCCCCTGCCGCAGGGGTCCAGAGACACAGAACCAGCAGAACGTCATGGAACGTTATTGGAGAAGGAACCAGTGGTCAATCACATTCATTCCCTCGTCTGGCTGTTATACAATACTGGGAATTAGAGGGGCATTAAAGGGGAGTGACCATAAGAACGGAGGCAGGGGCAGGTGGAGGATGTGTCCTGGAGATATTTGTAGCAATCCTACAGACATTGCCCTGAGCCACGGGACTCTGCTGCTCCACCCATTAAGGGGAACGGACCCCAATCTTGTGATCATTGGGAATATTCAGATTGGGGCAATCCCTTTAAGTCCAAGAAATTCTAACCTTTGCACATTGTAGGATCCATGTATACCCCCCATCAATATGACTTGCTCAGGTCTTCCTCATGTAGGTCACAGTCTGAATGAGTCTCAGCTTTATCTCTTAAAATGTTCCCCACTGAGTCAGTCAATGCAAGGGAACCGTTGTTTTTGGAAGGTTCCTTGTGGCAGGGCACATCTACTCATCCCTTTAAAATTTGATGCCAGAGAGCAAATAGCACCCGGGCAGTGATGGACACAAGCTGTAGGGTTCCTGTGTGCGGGAGCAGTGTAGGGACCCTTATACTTTACATGGAATCATAGCTATGATATTCATTACATATAATCTAGGAAGCCCCTAGACCAGTGGTGGCGAACCTATGGCACGGGTGCCAGAGGCGGCAATCAGAGCCCTTTCTGTGGGCACCTGGGGCATCGCTCCAGCACACCAGACAGGACTCAAAGAATCAGGAGGCAAATATGAAGTTGTTGAACAGGGAGCAATAAGTTACTGCTTTAATTTTTGGTTAGCACCTCATGATAAGTGGGGTTTTGGGTTCAGTTTGGGCACTCGGACGCTAAAAGGTTCGCCATCACTGCCGTGCCCGTGGCCCCTGTACCCCCCGGGCCCCTCTGCAGATCAGAACACTGATGTGTTTGCTGCTGTATAAGGTATATAATCCCTATAGATGTGCAGTGATCATACAATCATTGAGGGGCAGAATGAGCCCCATATGGAAAATAAAGATCCCATAGACTTCGCGCTCCTGTGATTCTCTGCTGATGAAAGTCACTTTGTGAATGGAAATCTTCTGTGTTGCATAATTTCCAGGTCACATCTGCTCCGTACAATCTGTGGAGCGGTTAATAGCCCTGGATATCCTCTGGAGAGGATCACTCAGCTTCCCTCTCCACGTGCCGCGGCTTTCCTCCGTGTCGTTACCGCTCTATTATGTCTCTTATTTATGGATGCTATACGGGGGGCAAATGTCAGACGCCATTAGATCAATGACCTGATATCATCCGGTGACCTTCTGTAAGTGATAACCGGCCCATTACACAATGTAACGAAGCTGCCGGAGAACGCGCGTTGTACGGTTTTACATAAACATTTATGATACATTGACTTTATGATGTAGATATCTAGACATTGCGATAAGTCATGACCGGACAGGGACAAGACATCAGGATGTTGTCTCCATCAAATCTCCTACTTGTTCCTCGCCAAAACCCACTACATCCCCCTGGCCATCCTCCCTGGGTCACCACCACCCCATCCGAATCCTCCAACGCCAATCTCCTCTCTCTGGCAACACAACCCCACTAAATAGGTTACCCACCAAAATAAACTCACCCATTGACAACCACCCAACAAGATCTCCTCCTTGGACACCATTCAGCAGGTCCTGAGTCACTGATCCGGCAGCAGTAGCTTCTCCATGGACCCCCCCTCCCCGGCTCATCCTACAACCACAGCTCCTCGTTGGTGATCACCTACCTCTAACTACCTGTGATACCAGCCCTGTGTAATGGGCCTGCGCTGTATTCCAGTAGATCTCATCCTCTTAAAGGGCTCGTCCACTTTAAACACATTATAACAAAAAACTGATATTGTTTGTGTAATGAAAAGTAGTAAAATTTTCCCAAATAATTTCTGTGTCAGTTCTTCACGGTTTTGTAGATCTCCGCTTGTTGTCTTCTTGCTGTCATGCAACAGGAAGCTTCATCATCTACTTCCTGTAGATAAGCACCGGTCCATGGTCATGTGATGTCACACAGGTGCACGGCTCATTATAACACAAAGTGTAATTTGCTCCTGTGTGACATCACATGACCAGGGATATAACAAGCCGTCCACCTGTGTGACATCACATGACTAGGGATATAAAAAGCCGTCCACCTGTGTGACATCACATGACCAGGGATATAACAAGCCGTCCACCTGTGTGACATCACATGACTAGGGATATAACAAGCCGTCCACCTGGTGATACACATGACTAGGGAATAAGGAACCATTGCTCCTGTGGTGACATCACATGACCGAAAATTACCAGCCATGCACCTGTGTGACATCACAAGACGAGAATATAATATAACTAGCCGTGTACCTGTGGACATCACATGACAAGGGATATACAACGCTGGCACCTGTGTGGATATTACTAACCAGGGATATACCGAGCTGTGCAACATGTGTGACATCTGACGACCAGGGTATACGACCCTGCACCTGTGTGCATCACTGACCAGGGATTAACACGTGCACCTGTGTGCATCACAGTGACCAGGGAATATAACAGCCGTCCACCGTGTGACATCACAGACCATGGATATACAAGCAAGCTCCCCTTGTGACATCAAGACAGGGGTATAACCCGCATCTGTGTGACATGCACATGACCAGGGATTATAACAAGCTGTGCACCTGTGTGACTCACATGACCAGGGATATAATGAACCGTGCACCTGTGTGACATCACATGACTGGGATATATAAGCCGTCACCTGTGTGACATCACAGACCAGGGATATAAACAAGCCGTCCACCGGTGTGATATCACATGACAAGGGATATACAAGCTGTGCCCGGTGTGACATCACATGACCAGGGATATAACGAGCCGTGCACCTGTGTGACATCACATGACCAGGGATATAACGAGCTGTGCACCTGTGTGACATCACATGACCGGGATATAACGAGCTGTCACTGTGATATCACATGACTAGGGATATAAGGAACCATGCTCCTGGTGTGACATCACAAGACGAGAAATATAATTAACTAGCCGTGTACCTGTGTGACATCACATGACAAGGGATATACAAGCTGTGCACTTGTGTGCACACACATGACCAGGGATACCGAGCTGTGCACCTTTGACACTCACGACAGGGTATACGACCCTGCACCTGTGTGACATCACATACCAGGGATATAACAAGCTGTGCACCTGTGTGACATCACATACCAGCGATATAACGGGCCGTGCACCGTGTGACATCAATGACCAGGGATATAGCAAGCTGTGCACCTTGTGACATCCCATGACAGGGGTATAACGAGCCCTGCACCTGGGTGACATGACTGACCAGGGATATACAAGCTGTGCACCTGTGTGACATCAAATGACCAGATATACACACTGTGCACCTGTGTGACATCACATGACAAGGATATACAAGCTGTGCACACCTGTGTGGCATCACATGACCAGGATATAACGAGCTGTGCACCTGTTGTACGTCACCATGACAGGGATATATAGCCGTGCACCTGTGTACATCACTGAACAGAAATAACAAGTCACCTTGGTGACGTCACATGACCAGGGATATAATGAGCTGTGCACCTGTGTGACATCACTGACCAGGTATATAACTATCTGTGCACCTGTGTGACACACATGACCAGGGATATAATAGCTGTGCACCTTGTGAGTCACATGACCAGGGTTACGAGCCGTGCCACCTGTGACCAATGACCAGGGATATAATGAGGGCAGTTGCACCTGTGTGACATCACATGACCAGGGATAAATGAGCCGTGCACCTGTTGTTACAATCAGCTACCAGGGATATAATGAGCCGTGCACCTGTGTGACATCATGACCGGTGTACTGGACTCATACCAGGATATAATGAGCCGTGCACCTGTGTGACATCACGATGACAGGGATATAATGAGCCGTGCACCTGGGTGACATCACATACCAGGGAATAATGAGCCGTTGCACCTGTGTGACATCACATGACCGGATATATGAGCCGCACCTGTGTGACATCACATGACCAGGGATTAATGAGCCGTTGCACCTTTTGTGACATCACATGACCAGGGAATAATAAGCCGTGCACCTGTGTGACATCACATGACCAGGGATATAATGACCGTGCACCTGTGTGACATCACATGACCAGGGATTAATGAGCCGTGCACCTGTGTGACATCACATGACCAGGGATAATGAGCCGTGCACCTGTTGAATCACATGACCAGGGATATAATGACGGCACTTGGACATACATGACCAGGATATAATGAGCCGTGCACCTGTGTGACATCACATGACCAGGGATATAAGAGCCGTGCACATGTGTGACATCACAGCCAGGGATATAATGAGCCGTGCACCTGTGTGACACACAGGAATTGGTGTTTATCTATAGCAAGTAAACAATAAAGCTTCTATAAAACCAAGAAGAATTAATAAGAAAGTATTTTGGAAAATGAAATAACTTTTATTGTAAAAGGGACATCCCCTTTAAGCATGTAACCAGATGCTGGTTTCATACTGTAAGTCTCCGATTTATACAATGTATTTTGCATTAGAACCCATAGCTTGAAATATCAGGAGCATCTGATGTCATGGAACCTCCTTATGGCGATACAAATGCCACAGGGACGGTCCAGTCTGCATTGACCACTATACAAGATCTGGTGCCATGTTTTTCCAAAAAGATCTCATAAGGAATAAAACATCCCTAATCAAGAAAATACATGGATCAAGGTTGACCTCGGAGACTTTCTCATCCGGGGATGTCTCCAGCGACGTAAAACCTATTGTTCCTCAGATGTTCCCTCCATACAATAGCAAACCTTTACTTTACACTTATTTCTCTAACGCTCCGGCTAATAACTCATCCAGATCTCAGGAAGCCCAGACTTGGGGACGAGGGGAGAAGTAGGTTACAAGATGTAAAATCCTTTAATTGGGCTATGGGGGGTTCCTGCCCATCTCATGCATCCCATTATCCAGATACAGGTTCTCCATGAACAATCCGTACTGGGTCTCTACAGTAACATCTAACATCTCGCTGCATCCGTGTACGACCACCACTGAGGAGTCCGCCTCTGGCACCTGGACGTCCTCGGAGGGGGAAAGGGTTCTCATTAAGGGTTGTCTTGGCTGTAATAACTGATTCTGCTGTCTTGGATGGGGGATTCATTGAGATTTTTGGAGGAGCAATTGACCTTGACCATGTACATTATCATGTGAGCAGCTTGGCCAAGTGAATGGTGCTGAGCCGCAATACCAAGCACAGCCACTATGCAGGAATAGCGCTGTGTTTTGTAGGAGCGTCTGAATGCTGCATCTCTCTATTTCATTCCCACAGGAAGAACAACACGAACAGAACCGGAGGTCCACTCCGTGTAGTGGCTGATGCCAGGAGTTGCCCCTCAGCTTCAGTTTTTTTTGCAGTTTTTGTAGGTGAGTTGCAGTTCCTAACACTCAGTTGTCTGACCCCCGCAATCTGATATTTATGGAAAATTCTTGTAAGGAGCAGAATAAACCACTACTGGCCAATCAGATGTGCATGTCCATGACCTGTAAACGGATCGGGGTTCAGGGTTTGGTCTAAGTGCTGCCACCATTCTTGACTTCTACTAAAACTTTACTGTGGGTTTCTAACTTTTTGATGTGTTTCACAGTTCTGTGGATATTTTCTCACTCAGCGCTAAAAGTTACATTGTATCGAGCGCGACTGCAAATAAGACTCGAATAACATTGATAAACTTATCCATGACAAGTCTCCCGGTCGGACTTGATCACCTCTGTTGAGCCCCGAATCTTACCCAATACTAGCCCCCACTTATCCAATAGTGAACAGCAACAATTTTGGAAGTGGCGGAGGATGGGTATTACTTATGGGCACAATTCACCCCAATCCGACCCTGATTGTTTCCATATGTTACTGCCCATTATTTTAGGTTACTCCAACCTTCTCTTATAATAAATATATTATTAGGATATTAGGATTATTAGGATAATATTAGGTGTTGATACATTAATATAATATGACCATCAAAAGGAATACAAAGTACAAAACATTACAAAAAGTGACTAATCTCATCTGATAGAGAAGTACAAACCGGTCAATGTCCATTGGATGAAAACACTCGTTCTATTTCCTTATGGTCTTATTTAGAATGGTGTTTGATACAATGTTACTTTTGATACTTTGCATTGTGTCTTCTCAGTCTGGGGGTCCGCAATGTACTGTATGCACATAGGGTAGTACACAAGGGCTGAGGGGTTCTGTCATGGGAAGTGATGGGGGGGATCAGGGGACTGGTGATTTTGTAGTCCCCCCTGTTCACAATCCTATGAGCCACCAGGAGATGGGCCGGGGGCTGCCAGTGCCGCGGCTCCTGACACACAGTTAAATGACCCACTTCTTGCAGACTCAGAGAAAAAAAGGGCTTGTGTTTAGGGCTTTGGAAACTGCCTTTTAATAAGACCATCCGTTTCGCTGTCGCATGGGTCCTCTAAGCCATGTGCTCATGTTCCGAATTCCCTGCAGCCAGCCATTAGTGCGGGAGGTAATAGGGATATGAAGCCGTCTGGCTCAGTAAATATGCCCAGCCCTAGGAGGAAGCAGAGCCCATTACTTAGGTCCTGAGTCCAGGAGGAGTTTATATTAGCATATGGAGGAGGGGGATGGGGGGGGGGGGCGCGTTGTCACTGCGGCGCGTGTGTTAATGCTCCCCGGTTCTCACAGGGAAATTGAAGCAACATCTCATGACCCCGGTGTCAGCAAGTGCATCGCACAACATATAACCTGCTTCATACATCACACAGACAGTACAGAGCCGCTCGCTACATAATCACTGAGCCACATCACTATGGGAAGCCACGGACCTGAAGGAGTGATAGTCCTGCAGGGAAAGCTCTGTAATTATGGGGCCACGCAGGCCGGTGCCGGTGGTAGGTATTGCCTATATATAGGGATTTATTCCCGATTGTAGCTCCACTAAGTGCACTCGGGGTAGTGAGTACCCGTCACAACACACCCCCTTTAACCCGGTGCAATCATGTTAAACGTGGAGTGTGTGTGGTGATTGAGCGCCTGCGGCTCGCTGTTTATATTTAATAGTTAGCCCATTCAGGAGCAAAGAGCCGTCTCTTCTAGTGAGGGGAGCTCAATGAGCAAGATCACGAAGCAGAGGCCGTAATTCCCATAACTAACTCGGGGGAATTGTCTTCAACTGCTGTGCTCTGTGCTCTCTTGCAGCAGTTTAGAGTCTTGTCTCTGGACGAGTGTGCAATCAGACCTTTGTGAATGTT
This sequence comes from Engystomops pustulosus, assembly GCA_019512145.1. Lineage (NCBI taxonomy): Eukaryota > Metazoa > Chordata > Amphibia > Anura > Leptodactylidae > Engystomops > Engystomops pustulosus. The sequence goes on along the minus strand of WNYA01000235.1, from coordinate 159,409 downwards.
GAAGTATCATGCAGGACTGTGATATATGGATTATATTCCAAGGATTGTACTTCTCCTTCTCCAAATGCACTTCGGGTCATGTCCCTCACACTGCTGTGCTCGGTGCTTTCTGCAGCAGCCAGTGTTAGATATTGTCCCTGGAGTGAGTAATCATACATTTCTTTATACTGTTAGTAGCAGCAGGACTTTGAATGGCGATGTATATTCCAGGATTATAGCTTCTCCGAGTGCAGAGGTTTTGTGTCCTCACACTGCTTGTGTCTGCGCTCTGTACAGCCATGTGTAAGCTTGTCCCTGCCAGAGATGTTTCATTATACCTTTGTGATGTTTGATAGTAGCACAGACTGTCACTAATGTAGTTTATATTCCAGGATTGTAGCTCCTTCTCCATGCACTTTGATTGAATTAGTATTATATATGTCTTTCTTAGGTTGATTTTTGCTGCCCCCCTCCCCCTCTTCCCTCCCCGTGACTGAGGCCAGCCTGACCTTATGAGCACAGGATCTGGCATGGGGGGTAAGGCTTCACGTCTTTGCAGCAGAGGGAGGAGGCCCGAGACTTAACACACCACCTGCCAAAAATAATGTGCGGCGGCCTCCCGGAGTACTCAGTCTCTGTAATAGGTTGGGACTGTCTGTGCTTCGCTCTGCCGTGGGATCCTCAAACAGCCGGTCAAGGACAAGCAATCCAGCTAAAGGGCGGCCGGGCCTCCCAATACCCATGGTGGGTGATGGGACCCTCATGTCAGAAGCCTGATTGGGCGATGGAAACTTAAAATCAGCGCTATTCCTTGAACTTCTGCTTTGAGTGGTTTGCCACAAGTCTCATCACATCGGAGGGTCTTCATTCCTCTTTCATCTGTAACTCGATCATGGTGGTCAGTGCTAGAGTCCATTGTAAATGTATCGGCTGGTAAACATGGGGGAGGCGGCTAAGATGACATCTTCTGGTGCTCTGTGTGAGTGAGAGCTAGATGATATCTTCTGGTGGTCCTGTGAGTGAGGGGCTTAGAATGATATCTTCTGTGTGTCTGTTTGGAGTGAGGGAGCTAAGATGACATCTTCCAATGGTCAACATAAGTTAGAGGGCTAAGTTGATGTCTTTTGGTGGTCTTCATGAGGGAGGAGGCTAAGTTGATTTCTTTTGGTGGTCTTCATAAAGGAAGAAGGATAAATTATGTCTTTTTCTGATTTTCATGAAGGAGGGGCCTAATTTGAGTCTTTTGAGGTCTTCTTGTGTGAGATAGGCCATTGACATCTTTCAATAGTTCATCATGAGTGAGGGGGCTAACTGGCTCTTAAGTGGTCTTCATGAGTGAGGGGTCTAAACTTACATCTTTGGTGGTCTTCATTAGTGAGGGGTCAGTTGACATCTTTTGGTGGTCTTCATAGTGAGGCCTAAGTTGACATCTTGTTGGTGGTCTTCATGATTGAGGGGTAAGCTGATTCTTTCAGTGGTCTCCATGATTGGGAGGGGTCTAAGTTGACATCTTTTGGTGGTCTTCATGAGTGAGGGGTCTAAGTTCCCATCTTTTGGTGGTTTCATGAGTGAGGGGCTGAAGTTGACATGTTTGGTGGTCTTCATGGTGAGGGGTCTAACGTTCCATCTTTTGGTGGTTTCATGGATGAGAGGGCTAGGTTGACATCTTTCGGTGGTCTTTCTTGCGTGAGTAGGTGAATAGTCTCATGGTGAGAGGCTAAGGCACTTCTTTAGTGGTCTTCATAGTGGGGAGGCTAAAGTTGACGTCTTTTCAGTGGTCTTCATGAGTGAGGGGGCTAAGTTGACATCTTTGGTGGGTCTTCATGAGTGAGGGGGCTAAGTTACCATCTTTTGGTGGTCTTCATGGTGATGGGTCTAAGTTGACATCTTTCGATGGTCTTCATAGTGAGGGGTCAAGTTAACATCTTTTGTGTCTTCATGAGTGAGGAGGCTAAGTTGAGATTTTTGATGATCTTCATGAGTGAGAGGCTAGGTGACATCTTTTTGGTGGTCTTCATGATGAGGGGTCTAAGTTTCCATCTTTTGGTGGTCTTCATGAGTGATGGGTCTAAGTTTCCATCTTTTGGTGGTCTTCATGAGTGAGAGGACTAGGTTGACATCTTTCGTGGTCTTCTTGCTTGAGTAGGCTAATTCAACATATTTCAATGGTCATCATGAGTGAGGGTCTAAGCTTACAATCTTTTGGTGGTCTTCATGATGAGGAGGCTAAGTTGAATCTTTTGATGATCTTCATGAGTGAGAGGGCTAGGTTGACATCTTTGGTGGAGTCTTCATGAGTGATGGTTCAAGTTCCATCTTTGGTGGTCTTCATTAGATGAGAGGACTAGGTGACATCTTCGGTGGTCTCTTGCGTGAGTAGGCTATTCAAATTTCAATGGTCATCATGAGTGAGGGGGTCTAAGCTTACATCTTTGTGGTCTTCATGAGTCCGGGTGAAGCTACATCTTTTGGTGGTCTCCATGAGTGAAGGGGATAAGTGAGATCTTTCAGTGGTCTTCATGAGGGAGGGGTCTAAGTTGACATCTACCAGTGGCCTTCATTTATGACACTAAAGCTCATAGGATGTTGCACAGCTCAGCAATCACTGGCCTCCAGCAGTCATATCTGAAGAGGCAAGTGGTGGTCTCCACACAACCTGCAGAGACTGTGTCAGTGTTTGGTACCCCTCCACTTACCTGATATACGTCTCCAGCGTTGTCTACGAGTCGGGGAGAGGTCAATTTTTTAATAGAAACTGAGCCTTCCGTAGATATGAAATTACGGGTCAAATAGACTTACAAGCAATGGAAACCTCGCTCCACATGTAGAATTCTAAAGAGGAAATTGAGTCCCAACTGGAGAAGGGTGTGCTATACGTCTCAAAAGCTCCTAGTGTGGGCCGACATGCTACATTACATAATGGATTCTCATGTTATAACAGACTTACGGAGGGGTTCATGCACACTTTGTGAAAAAGAGGGAAAAGTGTTAGAATGCCCTGGTCTGGTCCCGTATTTTCACTTCATTTTACGTCAAAAACCGAACTTAAGGGTCCCCCCAATTCTAAAACTTTTCGCGTCTCTGACCGAGCGATCACCTTAAAGATGGAGGTCACTGTCCATGCTCCGTGCTGCGTCCACGTCATGCTGTAATAGAGAAAAAATGGTGACAGTAGGTGGTGGCTCGACCTGCCTCCATAGTGGGACCCATTCTGTGTGATTAGGTAGGTTTCCAGCATGAGACCCCCGCTGAAAGTACTTATGCCCGTATCCTGTGGATTATATTAGGGCACATCCCCTTTAATGATATGATCCTTGACAGTGGTTGGCACCGCAATAGAAAGCCCTTGTTCCTGTGATACAAAACAATGATACAGAACACCCCTTAAGGGCTGGGGTGGTCAGCATCGAATGTGTTGGACTTTCTGACCTCTGCTGGAACCCACCCCTCCAATTGTTTTGGATTCTCCTTTATCCGTGACTTCATTCATATATCTTGCAACAGTTTGCCATCTTCCACAATGACGAATAACGGTAAGTATTCTATACATAAAGTAGTCGCAGAGTCTGTGGGTGGATGCTGCGTCTCCACTCCGCAGAAAGACATCAGGTTTCTACGTTTCTACTACTTTCTCATCCGGAATTTGAAGCTGAAGAGACTTGCCTCCAAACTGAAGTGTAAACAAAGCCATTGTGACCGGCTACATGTCTCTCTATTGTAACGCATCCGGCATCGGCCTCCCAATCCATTGTTCCTTCAATGCTCGAATCCCAACAACGAGGCAAACATGGTTGCCTTTTTCTTCTCCTCCAAGGACACTTTAACAAGATGAAGTTTGTGTTACGGTTTTCATGCGGATTCTAGACGAACCCTTGGCAACGGCGGAGGAGAATGATGTGGTGTGTCTCGTATTGGTCGAAAACCTTTGTTCCTCCCGTCCCCCATCCGGGGCCAAGTGTCTACAGACTGCAGGGAAGTTTTTTTTGCCTCCCCGTGGAGACGCTCTAAGTATATTCCTCGAGCTTCCGCATTTCATCGTTCAATAACTTAAATCTGGAAAGTCAGCGGAGACTTATCGCCTGCTCGGAGGTGGCGTCCTCTAGCGTATGTGCGCGACAGATCCCCCCCCCCCCACCCGTCTTGATTTTAGGGGAAAGCAATAGTAAACCTGTGCAATACAGAATTATTTGATTTAACTCCTTTGGTCCCTCGCGGCCCGGTCCATAGATCCGACATGACACTCCACACTCTCACACTCATGTGATTGTGGGGGAATTACTGCAAGTTCTTGGAGCCAAGGAGAAGAGTCAGAAGACAATGTGGGAACACACCATCCAATAGCGTTGGATTCTTAACTGCTTCATCCAGTCATTGGCTGTATCAAAAGACCCCTCCTCGTATTTAAAGGGGTTGTCCTAACTTAATTGTTATCCCTACCCACACTAGTCTGAGCCTCACTGGGTCTGGTTATTTGGGGCCGCTCACATCTCCAAAGAGAAGAATACACATCCCCAACTTATGGACCGACCCCATTCTCTGCATTCTAAACGGGGTCCCAAAGTTGGACCCCCCTGATCACGTTGTTACTGCCCTATCCCTGAGATACGTACAATAATTAAAAACTTGGGACAATTTAATGCTCAGAAACTTTTGCAGTTTGGTTTAATGTTTGTAGGTTTCCTTGAATCATGGGGTCCTTACATGCAAATGCAGAAAAACTTCCACTACTGCCGCCTATTTGGTGTGCTTTACTTCCACTATTTGTATACAGGCCATCCCCGGTTACTACAGTTTCGTCTGGAGGTTTGTTCTTAAGGTTGATTTTGGAGGTAAGTGGAACTGTAATCTTTTATAAACTGTAACTATCGCTTTTGTCTCTGTGACAGTTGAATAGTTAAAATGTGGGTTGTCATAAGAACCAGGATTAACACTAATATCTTAATTACGACACACCTGGATAACTGTTATAGCCTGTAGGTAACCTAAAGCGAACTACAACGAGTTAATTACCAACATCCAGAGGTCCGTCTTAACTAGGGTCGTATGAAAAAGTCTGGTGTAGTAGGGGACCGTCTGCATATACTAAATCAGGGAAATCTCAACAAAGGAGGATCTTAACATTAGCAATTTAATGAAATGGGATGTCTCAAAACTACAACGCCAGCATGTCCCTGCTGGTGGCGGCAATCATAGCCCTGCTGAGGGTTGTAGTTTTCACAGCGTCTGGGACCTCATGATTGTGACCATGCTGTATATAAGTGAAGAGCCCATAGTTCGGCATGAGGATGCCATCCCCTGGACAGATCAGCTTTCAGTATAATGAGTATGTGAACCGGGGGTCGGCTGGACACAAAGCACTGAGGTCTGAACAAGGGGGACATGTCCTGCCCGACATGGAGAAGAAGTTATTGTGTGGAAGAGACACTTTGTAACTTGTGCACACTTAATAAACTGCAAACCAAGCGTCCTAATAACATCCCCGGATACCTGCGCCCCCACAACACAAATTATAACACAAAGTATGGAGGCGCTAATCTGGACCCCTATAGCTAAAAGTGGAATGAGTTTTAAGAAATTTGGTCCTTTGACTGGTCATTCGAAAATAGATTCATCTGAAAAGGACTGCAGCAAACTTCTCATCAAAACTGAAAGTGCTTCATGTGAGATCTCTGTGCGTCGTCCCCTCCCTCCGGTCTGTAGTAGCCATATCCAACGTGGCGAAAACTCGGAGAGGCGAGCCCCAAAGTGAACGTCTAATGGGCCCCACTTACCCTTAAAAAATATACATACAGTATAACACAACATATACACAGACATAAGATTACCCACATATACACGACATACCGCATTAACACCATAACACGGCACAGACAGACAGCATATACACACCATATCCACACCATGAATACACATACTACAGCATAGAGACATCATATACACACTCCCATATACACACCATATACACAGACATACACCATATACACAACCATATACCACATACATACAGCATATATACATCATATACCACATCGCATATACACCCATATCACCCCACCTACACATACATACATCATATATACATCATATCCACACATAGAGCATATACACACCATATACCAGCTAACACCATATACACACCACACACATCATACGCATATTACATCATATACACACATACATCATATAACATCCTATACACAACATACACCATATACCACATATACACTCCATACAGCATTATACATGATATACACACATCCACATATACCAACCATAATACACAGACTACAACAACCAGATACAAAACCCTATACACAACTACAGCATATACACACCTATACACAGACATACACCATATACACATCATATACCAGACATAGAGCTTATACACACATATAACACAACATACAGCATATACACACCATAATACACATACATACAGCAAGATACACACCATATTCACAACATCAGCATATACACACCATAACACAGACATACAGCACTACACACCATATCACGACACACACCAATCACATCATATACACACATACTAAGCATATACACACCATAGACACAGCATACAGCATTCTACACACATATATACACAGACACGACACAGCATATACACACCATATACACCATAACACACATATACACAGCCACTACAGCAATATAGCCTCATTTACACAACATCAGCATATAACACACAATAACCTACATACACATATAGACATCATATACACACATCAGCAATACACCATATACACAGACAATTAACAGCATATACACACCATATACAGACATACACCATATACACACCATTACACAACTACACATATACACAACATACAGCATCTACACCCCCAAGGACAGTTTTCTAATCCGGAGAGTTAACCCGTACATATCTGCTCTTCTACAAGCCTGCGCTGACCCCCTCGCTCATATCGGAGGAGATGGGATGAGACTCTCGTCTTGCCTGATCGCTGGATGTGACATTATTGACAGGATTGATTATTGTCTCAGCAATCGTCGTCCTCCTCCCGATCTCCATTAACAGTCTCGTAAAGTGACCTGGTCTATAATTGTGCGGAGACACGGCAGCGCCAGACCCGGAGAGACCTATATCCATCTCCTGGAGGGAAAACGCGCTGATATGAAGGATGTCATTCCTGCTCGTAGGATTGGTTTCCCCATACTGGAGTAGGGAAATAGTGGGGCTAGAACTGAGGCGGAGCTCTCATTCCATTATCACCCCCATCTCCACTTCTTCCTACTTGTATTAACCCATTGCCCAAATGACAACAGTGGATGGAAGCACTTCAATTGCACTTACCTAACCTTCTATTAAATCTAAGCCCTCACCGTAACCGTTATTGATCCGGCTACTAAAGATCTGCTCTAAGCCACCCATAGACCTGCGCCATTGTTTGTCTATGGAATTGGCCCATGGACGATTTATGGACTTGTCTGAGCCCCACTTATGGAACTATCCATGGACCTATGCTTGCCCATTGACACAACTATAGAGCTGCCCCATGCCCCCTCTATGGATCTGCTAATGACCCCATGTATGGTTTTCCCATGGACCCAATCATGGAACCACAATAGACCCCCTGGCCCTGTCTATGGACCACATCTCTGTTACGACTTTTTTGTGGGGGTGGGTTACTACTTTGACTACTCATGCACTCATTTATGGACGCAACCATTGACCAAGTTATGGACCTGGTCCTTGGCTCTAGTCATAGACCATACTCATGCATCCTCTATGGACTGGCCCCCTTTGGCCTACTTATAACCTACCCTTGGCTTCTATCTATGGAACCTCTCAGCACCCATCTATACCTGCCCATTGACCCACTATAGACCGCCCTTGGCTCTACTTGGACCTACTCTTGCAACCATGTAATGACCTGCCCATTGACACGCTATAAGCCCTGCCCATGCACCCTCTATGCATCTGCCCATTGACGCACATTAGACCTTCTTGGCTCTATCTATGGACCTACGCATGGCCCCATCTATTTATCTTCCCCTTGACCCACATTAGAACCTGTCCTGGGCTCTATCTATGGACCTACTCATGCACCCTCTATGGATCTGCCCATTGACCCACAATAGACGGCCCTTGGCCTCTATCCATGGACCTACTCATGCACCCATCTATGGACCTGCCCATGGACACCTATAGAGCCTGCCATGCACCCATTATGGATCTGCCCATTGACCCACATAGAAAGACCTGTTCTGGCTAGACTATGACCTACTCAGGCACCCATCAATCTATGGGATCTGCCCATTGACCCACATAGAGACCTGTGCCCTTGCGTCTATCTATGGACATCCTCGTGCACCCATCTATGGATCTGCCCAGTACCCACTTATAGACTGTGGCCATGGCCTCTATCTATGGACATACTACCATGCACCCGTCATGGATCTGACCCATTGACCACTTATAGACCTTCCCTTGGCTCTATCTATGGACCTAACTCATGCACCCCGTCTTGGATCGGCCCCAGTGACCGCACTTATAGACCTGCCTTGGCTCTATCTATGGACGTAATACTCATGCACCCATCGATGGATCTGCCCATTGAACCCACATATAGACCTGCCACTGACTCTATCTATGACAATCTCATGCACCCATCGCGGACTGCCATTGACCCACATATAGACCTGTCCCGTGGTCTCTAGCTAGGACCATACTACATGCAGCACCCATCTATGGATCTGCCCATTGACCCCCCTATAGACCTGCCTTGGCTCTATCTATGAAAACGCATGCACCCATCTATGGACTGACCATTGACCCACTTATAGACCTGCCACTGGAGCTCTATCTATGGACATACTCATGCAACCCATCTATGGATCTGCCCATTGCCCACCTATGAGACCTGCCCTTGGCTCTATCTAGGGACATACCATGCACCCTCTATGGACCTGCCCATGACACCTATAGGGCTGCCCATGCACCCATTAGGGATCTGCCCGCTGAACCACCATTGGGCCCTGCCATGGCCACTTATAACCTCCCATGGACCTGTCCACTATAACCTGCTCATGACCCTGCCTATGGACCGTTCAAGGACCTGCCTATGTGATCTTCCCAATCTAACTCACAGCACAAAATATTCCACTTTGCATGTGAGAATTCCCCATGCTCCCAACCCATCAAACTTCCCCCTGCATACTGAATGTCCCAGGACTGTCCATAAACTGGATAGTAACCCAGCAAGTTTACTAATACTATGGGGCGCAAAGCCGATAGAGTAGCATCATCCATGAAATACAAGCCATACCCTCAAAAAGGCTTAAAAAGTTTAGAAAAACATATTAAAAATAAACAAAATTACAAATTTACAATAATAACTAAATAACCCAAACCCAAGAAAACTACTTCCCCCTTGAGTCCCATCCACAACTACAGCAATCCCCGGTTTGGTACAGGAATTCGGGTCTTGTAGGTTTTGGGTTCTTAATTGAATGTGTATGTAGTCGGAACGTATATTTATCATTGTAAACCCAGCAAAAAATGTTTGTGACATTGGATTTAAAAATGTTGGGTTGTCTGGGATAACTTTACGCTGATCTTGTAGCCGGGGACTAAAGTACATTAACAACATTCAGAGTTCCGTTGTAACTAGGGTCTTCTGTAAGTCAGGTGTTTAAGTAGGGGCCCCCGCCTGTATAAGGTGTGATAGAGTTGAGGGTTTCTGGTTTCAAAATCAAGTGGATACATATCAAAAACAGACTCGTAAGATCTGCAAATTGACTTCTCTCATGTATAGAGGGGGGGGGCACTTCCTTTATAACACTACAAGCTCTCAGATGTCGCTGTCACAGAGGTGGAATGAGCGCCGCTTCCCCTTTCAATTCATACCCCCTGTCGATTACCCTGAATAGGCGTAATTGTGCATGAAATCAACCATATCACTCACCAAATCTGCCGCGGATGAGCCTCCGCCTGCTGCTCCCTGCACCTATCCCCCCCGCTCCCCGGATCGTGTAATTTAATTTTGTATGCTATTTCCTTTCTCCGCGACATACAAGAGAGGATTGCCCTAAATGTAGCGCATGCCGCACGAATAATATCATCCCCAATCTCGTCACTCTTAGTACATTGGCCAGAGTCAAAATCAGAAGATTTGGCAGAATTGTTTTTTCCCGACTCCATGTAATGCATCGCGGGAATACTGCTGTCCCAGGATGATGGATTGCACATGTCCAGAGCCCGGAGTGATGATTCCTCGGGGAATGAGATACAATAACACACGGAGTGATGTCACTGCCCCACATCAACATCAACGCCTGCGCTCAATATCCCATTCAGGGAGGAGAAGGTTCACTACAGAAGTAAGCAGAGCCGAGAGAACCATTTTACAGTCCATACTCATACAGACAGCGCCCATACAGTACAGGAAGAATAATTTCCATTATGTACCAGCAGCAGCAAGTGAGTGCAGCTCGGAGTATAATACCGGATGTAACCTCAGGATCGTAATGGATAATATGTTCATGTAATGTAAACACAGGACTGCACAGCACCGAATCGTGATCCAGCTCTGTAGTATGATACAGGATGTAACTCAGGATCAGTACACAGGATAAATGGTCATGTAGGTACACAAGTGACTGCAAACCGCGCAGCAGAATAGTGATGCAGCTCGGGGTATAATACAGGATGTAACTCAGGATTCAGTAGCGGAGAAGTACTGTCATGTAAATTACCCAGTGACTGCACCAGCAGCAGACATATAGTGGCATCTCTGGAGTATAAAATACCGGGATGTAACTCAGGATCAGTACAGGATAAGTAATGTCCAGGTATGTACACAGTGACTGAACCAGCATTAGAATAGTGGTGCAGCTTCTGGGGTATAATACAGATGTAACTCAGATCAGTACAGGATAAGTAATGTTATGTATGTACACAGTGCTGCCCCTCACCGATAGGAGTGCAGCTCTAGGTATAATACGGATGTAACTCAATCAGTAACAATAAGTATTGTCATGTATGTACACAGTGACTGCACCCGCACAGAATATGATGCAGCTCTGAGTAATTACTGATGTAACGCAGGATCATACCAGGATAAGTAAGGTCATGTATGTACACAGTGACTTCACCACGCAGCATAGGAGTGCAGCTCATTGAGTAATAATACGTAGTACCATCAGATCAGTAACAGGATAAGGAATGTCTGTATGTACACAGTGACCTGCCACCAGCAGCAGATAGTGAGTGCAGCTCTGGAGTAGAATACGGATGTAACTTCAGGTCAGTACAGGAATAAGTCATGTCATTTATGGTACACCGTGACTGCACCAGCAGCATGAATAGTGAGTGCAGCTCTGGTTATAATCCATGGATTTAACTCAAGATCATAACAGTAAGTAATGTCATGTATGTACACAGTGACTGCACCAGCAGCAGAATAGTGAGTTGGGGGGGGCCAGGCCCTTTTTTTTCCCCTGGGGGGGGGGGGGGGTGGTATAATACAGGATGTAACTCGGATCAGTACTGATACTCATGTCATGTATGTATACAGTTACTGCAACCCACAGAATAGTGAGTGCACTCTGAGTATAATCAGGATGTAACTCAGGGATCAGTACCGGATAGTAATGTCATGTAGTTACACATGACTCACCAGCAGCAGAATAGGGAGTGCATCCTCTGGTGTTATAACAGTGTTAACTCAGGACAGTACGCAGGATAAGTATGTCATGTATGTACACAGTGTACTGCACCATCAGCAGAATGTGAGTGCAGCTCTGGGGTATAATACAGGATTACGCAGATCAGGACCGGGTATAATAATGTCATGTATTACCCATAACGGCACCACAGCAAATAGTGAGTGCGGCTCTGGTATAATACAGATGTAACGCAGATCAGTACAGGATAAGTACTTCATGTATGTACACAGTGACTGCAACCCGCAGCAGAATAGTGAGTGCGCAGCTGGGGTATAATACAGGATGTAACTCAGGATCATACAGGATAAGTAATGTCATGTATGCAGTGACTTGCACAGCAGCATAATGTGAGTGCAGCTCTGGGGTGTAGTGCTTTACAAGTATGTACATTTCTCTGCCATCCCCCCGTCCTCACATCTATAAATCCATTGTTTCTTCTAGCAGTAATTCTTGATATTCGACCTTCCTGTTGCTGTAATCGGCACTTCCCTGCTAATCAATGGAAATATATTCAGTGTTTCTCGCTGGCTCCTTCAACCTCTGGCTTTGGCTTTGATTTGCGCCTGTTGTCTGTTCTGTTTTTTGTATCATGAGCATTAAGACATCTTTCCTATAATAACTTGTAATGACTTGTAATTTATACCATATTAATAGATACTAGGTAATTACCAATCACAAGGTAACAACTACATGCATGGGTTTAAAATATGTGTGATGGGGTGAATAGTTCATGTATCAGTATACAGGGACGTTTTTTTTTTCAGCAAGTTGACCATGTACCCTGCAGTCAGTGTTAGGTTTTGTCTGACACTGCTTGTGCACTGTGCGCCAGTGCTTTGGAATGTCCTGGCGATATGTTTAATCGAACTTTGTGTTTTCTGTTCGTAGCAGCAGCCTGTGAATATGGATATATGGTCAGATTGTAAATTCTCCAAGTGCGGTGGGACGTGTCCTCACACTGCTGTGTTCGGCAGCTCTCACCATGTTGTTCCTGAGAGCCTGTAGTTAGACCTTTGGTAGGTTGGTAGTAGCGCAGGATGTGAAATAATGGTTATCTCCAGGATTGTAGCTGCTCCAATTGCACTGGGGGTGTGTCCCACACTGGCTGTTCTCTTTTTCTCTTATTTATTTGATTTACTATAATACTCATGAGAAACCAGCCATCCCCGAGCCTTCTGTTCCGCGTGGCTGCACCGAGCGCTGGGTGCTCTCCCACCTGATCACTGTAGACCAAATCCACCTTCCACCTTCCTATTGTGTTGGGGTTTTTTATTGCCTTATAGTTTGGATTTGGGATCACGACAGTATCACAAATCCCCCCCCCCCTCCTAAAATCTGGGCCCTGTCATGGGAGGTCAGGAGTCACGGGGGGGCGACATGCCCCCCGTGGTGATATTGTGGACTGATCTTGATTAGACCTTTTCCCCTCGGGGTTTGGTCGAGGATTTTATGTTCGGGCTCCGGAGTCCTGTGACATCGGAATTCGGTGCAAAGCACATTATCTCTAAATGGAATCCCCGGCGCGTGGATGACGGGAGCAGAGGCATTCGGAAGAACCTACTAACCTTTCATTTAAATAGAGAGGCTCGCTGTCAGCGTCTCCGCAATGAAGGAGTGCGGAGGGGCAATCCGCAGGGAAAGGCAACGGGGGCAACATCTTCGCCATGCTGAGCCGCGCGAGTGACATCCAGCAGAATTATAGACATTGCTATACTAGCCATCCGGTGTAATCCGGATGCGTAATGAGAGGGGGCACGCGCGACCACTGGAGAGCCGCACTCTACATGAGGAGCCTAACGTGACACATCAGAGAGCAGTACACCCTCTGAGTTATTGGGTCTTCTCACTGCAGACACTTACACCCACCCCTGTCACTGTCAACCCATTAACCTATGGGACTTGCCAGACTGTCCCTGCTCCCTGTTCACAACGCCGAGCAACTGGTGAATCACTGCCTTCTGATAGGTTGGCATCCCCGGAGATGAGGAAACTGAGGAGGGAACCTGTCAGCGGGTGTTACCCTGGGGTCCTTATCCAGTGGTTTTATATGGTGCAACCATACCAATATGTAGATTTTAGCAGCTGCAGGAATGTGAAATAAGGATTTATACCCCAGTTTTGAGTTTTTCCAAGTACAACTGAGTGTGGTCCTCACACTGCTGTTCTTTGTCTTCTCTGCAGTCATTTTAGGGTATTGTCCCTAAAATGTGTGCAACCTTTGCGTATGTTGTAAGTAGCGCAGACTGTGGTATATGGATTTTATTCAATGATTGTAGCTTCTTCAAATGCACTGGTGAGTGTCCTCACACTGCTGGTGCCTGTAACTCCCGCCAGCCAGTGTTATTTGTTATCCCTGGAGAGATGTGGATCAGCCCTCACCCTGCTGTGCTCTTGGGCTCTCTGTAGCCATGTTATGTATGGTCCCTGGAGAGATGTGTAATCAGCCCTCACACTGCTGTCTCTGTGCGCTCGCAGCCAGTGTTATGTATTGTCCCTGGAAGATGTTGTAATCAGACCTCACACTGCTGGCTCCTGTGCTCTCGTACCCTTGTTATGTATTGTCCCTGGAGAAGTGTATCAACTCACACTGCTGTGCTCTGTTCTCTCCCCTGCAGCCAGTGTTAGTCTGTCCCTGGAGAATTAAATCGACGCTCCCACTGCTGTGCTCGTGCTCTCTGCAGCCAGTGTTATGTATTGTCCCTGAGAGTGTGTATTACCCACAACTGCTGTCCTCTGTACTCTCTGCAGCCAGTGTTTGTGTTGTCCGTCGGAAGTGTGTAATCAGCCCCACACTGCTGTGCTCTGGGCTCTCTGTAGCCATGTATGTATGTCCCCTGGAAGATGTTTAACATCCCGCACACTGCTGGTGCTCTGTGCTCTCTGAGCAGTGTTATGTATATTGTCCCTGGAAGAGGTAATCAGAACCTCACCCTGCTGTGCTCTGTGCTCTCTGCAGCCAGTGTTATGTAACTGTCCCTGGCGAGATGTGTAAATCAGACTCACCTGCTGTGCTCTGTGCTCTCTGCTCAGTGTTATGTTTGTCCCTGAAGATTTTAATCAGTCCCTCACACTGCTGTCTCTGTTCTCTCTGCAGCCGTGTTATGTATTGTCCCTGAGAAGATGTGTAATCAGACCTCACAACTGCTGTGCTCTGTGTTCCCTGCCACATGTTATGTAAATGTCCTAGAGGAGCGATGTGTAATCATTCTCACAACTGCTGTGCTCTGTCCTCTCTGCAGCCAGTGTTATGTATTGGTCCCTGGCGAGATGTGTATCATACCTCACACTGCTGTGCTCTGCTGTGATCTCTGCACCAGTGTTATGTATTGTCACCTGGGGATGTGTCTCAGACTCACATCCTGCTGTCTCTTTGCTCTCTGCAGCCAGTGTTATGTACTGTCCTGGAGAGATGTGTTTCAGACCTCACACTGCCTGTGCTCTGTGCTCTCTGCAGCCAGTGGTATGTGATTGTCCCTGGAGAATGTTTAATAGCCTCACACTGCGGTGCTCTGGTCCTCTCTCCTCTGCAGCCAGTTTATGTATTGTCCTCTGGAGGATGTGTAATATACCTCACATGCTGTCTCGGTTTCCCTGCCCAGTGTTAATGTTTGTCCCTGGAATATTGTAATCAGTCGCTCACCTGCTGTGCTCTGTCCTCTCTGCAGCAGTGTTATTATTGTCCCTGAGGATGTTCAATCAACTCACACTGTCTTGTGGCGCTGGGCTCTCTCAGCCAGTGTTATGTTATTGTCCCTGGAGAGATGTGTATCGACCTCACACTGCTGGGCTCTTTGCTCGCTGCAGCCGTGTTAAGTATTGGCCCTGGAGAGATGTGTAATCCGTCCTCCACACTGCTGTGCTCTGTGCTCGCTGCAGCCAGTTTATTATTGTCCCTGGCGAGATGTGTAATCAGGCCTCACACCTGCTGGTGCTTTCTGTGCTCTTCTTCCCGTCCCAGTGACAGGTATTGTCCTGGAGAGATGTGTAAATCAGGCTCAACACGCTGTCTCTGTGCTCTCTGCAGCCAGTGCTATGTTATTGTCCCTGGATAATGTGGACATCAGACATCACAATGCTGTGCTCTGGGCTCTCTCACCCTTGCTATGGTAGTCTTGTCCCTGGAGAGATTTGTAATCAGACCTCACACTGCTGTGCTTCTGTCCTCTCTGCGCCAGTGTTATGTATTTGGGCCCCGGGGATTGTTTATCGACATCATACCTCACACTGCTGTGCTCTGGCTCTCTTCAGCCATCGTTAGGTGTTTGTGCTTGAGAAATGTGATCAGACCTTGTGTATAGTGTTTAAAGCTGGCAGACTGTGATATATGGATTATGTTTCCATGATTGCTGCTGCTTCTTCAAATGCACAAGGATTGTCCTCATCACTGCTGTGCTCTTTGCTCCCTGCCACCTGTGTCATGTACGCCCCTGACAGATATAGTATCATTGCGTATCTATTATGCAGGCATGACTGTGAAAGTGGATTTATATTCCAAGATTATACTGAGCATGTCCTCACACTGCTGTTCTCCCTCACCAGTGGAATTACACCTTTGTGTATGTTTGAAGCACAGGACTATAAACCATGGATTATATTCCATGATTATGCTGTAGTTAATCCTTTTTTTTTTTCAGTACAACCGCAGCGCTCTTAGTTTCGTGGAATTTACTATTCGTCAGAGGTCTGACAGATTCTCTTTAAATATTCGTTTGATACATTCCTTTGGATACACGTGTTGCATCAGTGTAACAAGATAAATCCATGACGGGCCTGCAATTCACATCACAACCACTGGGGCAGCACAGCGACCCATACCGAAGGCTACTGCAAAATCTAGTGGCCCCATGTATCCTGCGCCAGTTAGTGCGGCGCTATCCCTTAAAGGGGCGTTGCGTTCTTAAATGGAATTGTTAATGGGGGGATTTGGAGTTTTGAAAATGTGCCATTGTCTTGAAATCTCATGGAGACACATCAGGATGTGATTATGTGGGGACTCAAGACCTGCTGCATCCAAAGCTGTCAGGCAGACAAGGAGCACTCAAAAAGAGAGAGGCAGATTTTTTTTCTCCTGCAATACTCTGGCACTCTGTGTGTTTTGCTGCTACCGACACTTGTATAACAGCTTTGCTTTGAGTCGGGAACATCACCGGACTCACATACCTCCGTATATACCCAGACACATCTCATCACATTCACTTCAAAACCAAGAAACACGTCATCAGCATTACACAACTTGTGATATTACTACGAACAGTTTTCGAGGTTTAGAAATAACAAGTGAACACAGTCATCACCGACCACATGAACATTCCCTGCCACTACAGACAACAAGTGCACCCCAAAAACATTTTCATCTCCCCAAGAGTCCCAGCTTTCAGAGAGAACAACCAGGAGGATATACCAAATACAATAATCGGCCCCTATGTCACAAGAATATAACTACTATAATCTGCCCCTATGTACAGAATATAACACTATAATACTGGCCCCTATGTACAATATTTACTACCTATAATACTGCCCCCTATGTTACAAGATTATACACTATAATACTGGCCCCTAATTGTCAGAATATACTATATATACGCCCCCTATGTACAAGAATATAACTAATATAATACGCCCCCTATGTACAGGAAATATAACTACCTATAATACGGCCCCCTATGTCAGGAATATACTAACTATATACTGCCCTCTATGTACAAGAATATATTACATAATCCTGCTCCTATGTACAGAATTAACTACTATAATACGCCCCCTATGTACAAGAATTACATACTATAAAATACGGCCCCATGTACAGGAATATAACTATATATACTGCCCCCTAGTACAAGATATAACTACTATAATAACTGCTCCCTATGTACGGAATATAACTACTATAATCCTGCCCTATGTCCAGAATATAGCTACTATAATACTCCCCCCAGGGACAAGACTATACCTACTATAATAATACTGCCCCCTATGTACAGGAATATCACTACTAAATACTGCCCCTATGTACCAGAAACTACTATAATACTGCCCCCTATTAACAAGAAATAACTACTATACTACTGCCCCCTATGTACAGGAATATAACTACTATAAGACTGCCCCCTATGTACAGATATACCTACTATCATACTCCCCCCTATGCACAAGAAATATAACTACTATAAACTGGCCCCCCATGTACAGGAATATACACTACTACTCTAATACTGCCCACCCTATGTACAGGAATATAACTCCTATATACTGTCCCCCTATGTTACAGGACTATAACTACTATACATACTGTCCCCTATGAACAAGATAATAACTACCGATAATATGCCCCTATGTACAAGGAATTAACTACTATAATACTGCGGAGTAAAAAGGAGTTCCCCTAATATACCCCGACATATAACTACATACATACTGCCACCCTATGTACATGATATACCTACTATATTGTGCCCCCTATGTACAAGACATATAACTAAGATAATACTGCCCTGCCCCCTATTACAAGAAATATCTACTATCTAACTACTGCCCCCTATGTACAAGAATATAAGACATAATTCCGCCCCCTATGTACACGAAAAACTACTATAAGCTGCCGCCCCCTATGTACAAGAATATAACTACTGTAATCTGCCCCTATGTACGACGAATATAACTACTAATACTGGCCCCCCCTATGTCAGAATAGAACTACTATAATACTGGCCCCTATGTACAGAATATAACTCTATAATACTGCCCCCTATGCACAGAATATAACTACTATAATACTGCCCCCTATGTACAGGAATATAACTACTAAATACTACGGCCCCTAATTACAAGAATATACTACGATAATACTGCCCCGATTACAGGAATAACTACTAAAGACTGCTCCCTTACATAATAATAACTACTATAATCTGCCCCTATGTACAGAATATAACTACTATAATACTTCCCCCTATGTAAGGAATATAACTACTATAATACTGCCCCCTATGTAAAGGAAGATACCTACTATAATACGCCTATGTACAAGAATATAACTACTATAATACTGCCCCCTATGTACAATAATATAACATGTATAATACGCCCCCTATGTACAGGCATATAATACTTACAGACTCTGCCCTATGTACAGGAAATATACTAATATAATACTCCCCATATGTCCAAGAATATACTACTATATACTCCTATGTACAAGAATGTAACTACGATAAACTGCCCCTATGTACAAAAATAACTACTATAAGACTGCCCCCTATGTAACAAGAATATAACTACCATAATACTGCCCTCTATTTACAGAAATATACTACTATACTACTGCCCTCTCCCTAGGTACACGAATAGAACTACTATATACTGGCCCCCTATGTACAGAATAATCTTAATACTGTCCCCCTTGTACAGGAAATATAACTACTATCATACTGCCCCCTATGTACAAGAATATAACTGATAATACTGCCCCCTATGTACAGGATATACTACAAATACTGCTCCCCCTATTAACAAGAATTAACTATATAATACTGCCCCTATGTACAAGATATAACTACTATAAATCTAAATACTGCCCTATTTACAGGAAATAACTACTATAAATACTGCTCCCCCTATGTACAAGAAATACTACTATAATACTGCGCTATGTACACGAACTAATACTACTATAATACTGCCCCCTCATGTACAGGTTATAACTACTATAATACTTGGCCCCCTATGACAAAATATAACACTATAATACTGCCCCCGAGGGTAAAGAATATAACTACTATAATACTGCCCCCTATGACAAGAATATACACTATAATACTGCCCCTTGTACAAATATAACTACTAAATACTGCCCCTATGTCCAGAATATAACTACTCATAATAGCGCCCCCTATGTACAATAAATATAACTACTAATAATACTGCCCCCGCTATGTACAAGAATATCACTACTATAATACTGCCCCTATGTACCAGATATAACTACTATATAACTTGCCCCCGATGACGATATACTACTATAAATCACATTCATTCCTCTTCTATTCTCTGATCTTCTCTTTTCTTCTAGTAACGTTTCTGACTTTCATTATAAAATAAATACCATCCTTGTCCCTATAGGAATGACAAATCTTAATGAATCCCTTTTTAAACCTGGCTGACCTGTCGCTGCTGGACTTTTACACACTGGTTTGTCTTTTCTCCTTCAGGGAAAAGTAACTTTGTTTTTCAAATCGTAAAAGCTGTCATCATTTCAGGTCTTTCTACAGAAGGAGGAAATGTACAATAGAATAGACTATGTATAAACATCACGATTATATTCTGCACAATGAAAGATTAACTTGTCTCTGCGGCTGTTACGCCTTATTAGCCCTATATTTGGCACTATATGGGGTCACTATGATATATGCTATGGGCCTAGGATATATGGCTAGGGGGCTTTATGAATATGCTATGGGCACTAATGATATGTAATATGGGGCACTATGATATATGCGAGGGTCACTATGATCTATGCTAGGGGGCACTATGATTATATACTATACTGTGGTCAGTAATATTCTGCGGGCACATGATATATAGCTAGGGGGCCACTATGATATATACTATGGGGTCACTATGATATTTACTAATGGGCACTAGATATAACTATGGGGCCTATGATATATGCTAGGGGCACTATGATTATCATGGGGCACTATGATATCTATGGGACACATGATATATTTGCTATGGGGCACATGATATATACTATGGGATCACTATGATATATGCTATGGCACTATAATATATACTATGGGGCATATGATCTATGCTATGGGGGCTAGGGGTCTAAGCTTACATCTTTTGGTGGTCTTCATGAGTCAGGGGTCTAAGCTTACATCTTTTGGTGGTCTCCATGAGTGAAGGGGATAAGTTGAGATCTTTCAGTGGTCTTCATGAGTGAGGGGTCTAAGTTGACATCTACCAGTTGCCTTCATTTATGACACTTACAGCTCTATAGGATGTTGTTCACAGCTCAGCCAATCACTGGCCTCAGCAGTCATATCTGAAGGAGGCAAGTGGTTGTCCACACAACCTGCAGGAGACTGTGTCAGTGTTTGGTAATCTTTCCACTTACCTGATATACGTCTCCAGCGTTTGTCCCTACGGATCTCTGGGAGGTCATTTGTTAATAGGAATACTGATCCTTCCGTAGATATGAATTAATTGCAAATAGAATCTTACAAGCAAATGGAAAACATCGGCTCCACATGTAGATTCTAAAGAGGGAAATTATCCCATCGTTAGAAGTTTTGCTAATTACTTCCATAAAGCCGCCTATGTGGGCCGACATGCTAATTACACTAATGGATTCTCAATTGATAACAGATTACTGAGGTTCATTCACACTTTGTGATAAAAGAGGGAAAATTTAGAATTCCCTGTTCTGTCCCGTTATTTTCTACATTCATTTTACTCGAAGACTTAAAGGGTCCCCTCAATTCTAAAATCTTTTCTCTGTCTCTGACCAGCGATCACCTTAAATGATGGAGGGTCCGGTGTCCATGCATCCTGCTGCTCCACTTCATGCTGGAAATAGAGAAAAATAGGGTGACAGTAGGTGTGCTCGACCTGCAGCTCCATAGTGGACCCCATTCTTGTGATTAGTAGGTATTCCATCATTGAGACCCCCATTGATAAGTTACTTATGCCGTATCCTGTGGATTATATTAGGCACATCCCCTTTAATGATATGATCCCTTGTACAGTGGTTGGCACAGCCAATAGAAAGCCCTTGTTCCTGTGAATACAAGATAACAATTATACATGGAACACCCCTTTAAGGGCTTGTTTCATCATGAATGTGTTGACTTTCTGACCTCTGCTGGAACCCCCCTCCAATTGTTTGGATTCTCCTTTATCTCGTTACTTCAGTTCATATATCTTGCAACAGTTTCCATCTTCCACAATGAAGAAGTACGGTAAGTATTCTATACATAAAGTAGTCGCAGAGCTGTGGGTGAGCTGCGTCTCCACTCCGCAGAAAGACATCAAGGTTTCTACGTTTCCCTCTCAGGAACCTTTGAAGCTGAAGACGTTGGCCTCCAAACATGAAGTGTAACAAAGCCATTGTGTACCGGCTACAATGTATCTCTATTGTAACGCTCCGGCATCGGCCTCCCACAATCCATTGGCTCCTTCATTCTAATCCCAAACAACGAGGCGAAACACATGGGTTGCACTTTGTTCTTCTCCTCCAAGGACAACATCTTACAAGATGAAAGTTGTTACAATGGTTTTCATGCGAGATTCTAGAAGAACCCTTGGCAACGGCTGGAGGAGAATGAGTTTGTGTGTCTCGTATTGTCAGAAAACCTTTGTTCCCGGGGGCCAAGTGTCTACGACTCGCAGGGAAGTTTTTGCCTCCCCCTGGAGACGCTCTAATATATTCCTCGGCTTCGCTTTCATCGTTCAATAACTATAAATCTGGAAAGTCAGCGGAGAACTTATCGCCTGCTCGGAGGTGGCGTCCGTCTAGCGTATGTGCGCGGACAGATGCCCCCCCCCCCCCCCGATGTGATTTAGGGGGAAAGCAATAGAAAACCTTGCAATACAGAATTATTGATTTAACTCTTTGTCCTCGCGCCCGGTCCATATATCAGTACATGACACTCCACACTCTCACTACTATGTGATTTGTGGGGGAATTACTGCAAGTTCTTGGATCCAGGGGACTATAGTCAGAGACAATGTGGGGAAAAAACCATCCAATAGCGTTGATTTCTTAACTGCTTCATCCAGTCATTGGCTGTTATCAGAAGACCCTCCTCTTATTTAAAGGGGTTGTCCTAAGCTTAATTGTTATCCCTACCCACAACTATCTGATCCGCACTGAGGGTCTTGGTTATTTGGGGCGCTCACATATACAAAGAGAAGAAGGACACATCCACTTATGGGACCCTGACCCCCATTCTCTGCATTACTGGGGTCCCAGAAGTTGGACCCCCACTGATCACGTTGTTATGCCCTATCCCTGTAGATAAGGTACAATAATTAAACTTGGGACAATTTAATGATCAGAAACTTTGCAGTTGGTTTAATGTTTTGTAGGTTTCACTTGAATCAATGGGGTCTTACATGCAAATGCAGAAAAACTTCCACTACTGCCCCCTATTGGTGTCTTTATTTCCAGCTAATTTGTATACAGGCAGTCCCCGGGTTACGTACAGTTTCGGTTCTGGAGGTTTGTTCTTATGTTGAATTTGTATGTAAGTGGGAACTGTATCGTTTATAACTGTAACTATCGTATGTTTTGGTCTCTGTGACAGTTGAATAGTTAAAATGTTGGGTTGTCATAAGAACCAGGATTAACAATAAATCTTAATTACAGACACCTGTGATAACTGTTATAGCTGATTATTGTAACCTAAAGCTAAACTACAGTAAATTACCAACATCCAGAGGTCCGTCTGTAACTAGGGGTCGTATGAAAGTCGGGTGTAAGTAGGGGACCGTCTGCGTATACTAAAATCAGGGAAATCTCAACCAAAGGAGGATCTTACATGTAGCAATTTACATGAGAATGAGGATGTCTCAACAAACTACAACTCCCAGCATGTCTCCTGCTGGTGCGGCAGATGCAGAGCCCTGCTGAGGGTTGTAGTTTCACAGCGGCTGTGACCTCATGATTGTGACCATTGCTGTATATAAGTGAATGGCCCATAGTTCTGCATGGAGGATGCCATCCCCTGGACATGACTCCAGCCTTTCAGTATAATGAGTATGTGACCGGGGGGTCGGCTGGACACAAAGCAGCTGAGGTCATGAACAAGGGGGACATTGTCTGCCCCGACAGTGAGGAAGAAGGTTATTGTGTGGAAGAGACACTTTGTAACTTGTCACAATGTAATAACTGCACCAAGCGTCATAATAACATCCCCGGATACCTGCGCCCGCCACAACACAAAATATACACAAAGTATGGAGGCGCTAAATCTTAGGGACCCCTATAGCTAAAAAGTGGATGAGTTTTAAGAAATTTGGTCCGTTTGGAACTTGCATTTCGAAAATAGATTCATCTGAAAAGGACTGCAGCAAAACTTCTCATCAAAGACTGAAAGTTCAGCTTCACATGTGAGATCTCTGTGCGTCATCCCTCCCTCCGGTCTGTAGTATCCAACCAGTGGCGGAACTCGGAGAGGCCGAGCCCCAAAGTGAACGTCTGAATGGGGCCCCACTTACCCCTTAAAAAATATACATACAGTATATACACAACATATACACAGACATAGAGCATATACACACCATATACACAGACATACAGCATATACACACCATATACACTGACACAGACATACAGCATATACACACCATATACACACCATATACACATACATACAGCATATATACATCATATACCACATACAGCATATACACACCATATACACATACATACAGCATATATACATCATATACACACATACAGCATATACACACCATATACACACCATATACACACCATACACATCATACGCATATTACATCATATACACACATACATCATATAACATCCTATACACAACATACACCATATACCACATATACACTCCATACAGCATTATACATGATATACACACATCCACATATACCAACCATAATACACAGACTACAACAACCAGATACAAAACCCTATACACAACTACAGCATATACACACCATATACACAGACATACACCATATACACATCATATACACAGACATAGAGCTTATACACACATATACACAGACATACAGCATATACACACCATAATACACATACTCAGCAAATACAACCATATTCACAACATACAGCATATACAACCCCATAACACAGACATACAGCATACACACCATATACACAGACAAAACAATCTACATATATACAACATACTAAGCATATACACACCATAGACACAGGCATTACAGCATACACACATATAACACAGACACGACACAGCATATACACACCATATACATCCACCTAAACAACACAGACTATACATGCATAGCCACTACGCATACAGCATATTACACCACGCATATAACACATAATAACCATATATACACAATAACATCATATACACACATACAGCATATACACACCATATACACAGACATACAGCATATACACACCATATACACAGACATACAATATAACACCAATTACACAGACTACACCATTGACACAGACATACAGCATTACACCTCAGGACAGTTTTCTATCCGGAGAGTTAACCCTTACATAATCTGCTCTTCTACAATCCTGCGCTGATCCCTCCTCGCTCATATCGGAGGAGATGGGGATGAGACTCGGCTGCCTGAGCGCTGGATGTGACATTATTGACAGGATTTGAGTTATGTACTCAGGCAATCGTCGTCTCCTCACTCAGATGCTCACATTAACAGTCCTCGTAAACGTGATGGGTACTATAAGTTGTGGGAGGACCGTGTCAGCGCCAGACCCGGAGAGACCTATTCATCTGCCTGGAGGGAAGACGTCGCTGATATGAAGGATGTCATCCTGATCGTAGGATTGGTCCCCATAGGACTGGAGGTAGGGAAATAGTGGGGTTTGTAATGAATTCTTTGAGGCGGAGCTCTCATTCCATGATAACACCCATCATCCACGTCTTCCTTACTGTATGTAACCCATTGCCAAAATGCACAGTGGATGGGAGCACTTCAAATATGCACTTACCTAACCTTCTAGTGAAATCTAAGCCCTCACCGTAACCGTTTATGGACCTACCTATAGATCTGCTCAGTAAGCCACCCATAGACCTGCCCATTGATTTGTCTATGGAATTGCCCATGGACCTATTTATGGACTTGTCTGAGGCCCACTTATGGAACTATCCATGGACCTGCTTGCCCATTGACACAACTTAAGAGCTGCCCATGCCCCTCTATGGATACTGCTAATGCACCCCATGTATGGTTTTCCCTGGACCCAATCATGGAACCACAATAGACCCTGGCCCTGTCTATGCGACCACATCTATGTTAACTTTTTGTGGGTGTTACTATTTGACTACTCATGCCACTCATTTATGGACCAGACCATTGACCAAGTTATGGACCTGTCCTTGGCTCTATCAATGGACCTACTCATGCATCCATCTATGTACTGGCCCTTTGGCCTACTTATAAACCTGCCCTTGGCTCTATCTATGGACCTCTTCATGCACCCATCTATAAACCTGCCCATTGACCCACTTATAGACCCGCCCTTGGCTACTACTGGACTACTCTTGCAACCATGTATGACCTGGCCCATTGACACGCTATAAGCCTCCCATGCACCCTCTATGCATCTGCCATTGACGCACATTAGACCTGGTCTTGGCTCTATTATGGACCTACTGCATGCACCCATACTATGGTATCTGTCCCCTTGACCCACATTAGAATGCCTTCTGGGCTCTATCTATGGACCTACTCATGCACCCTCTATGGATCGTGCCCAATTGACCCACAATAGACCGGCCCTTGGACTCTATCAGGACGTACATACTCCGATGCACCATCTATGGACCTGCCAATGGACAGCACTAGAGCCTGCCATGCACCCATTAATGGATCTGCCCATTGACCACATAAAAGACCTGTTCTGGCTTAACTATGGACCTACTCAATGCACCCATCAATATGGACTGCCCATTTGACCCACATACGAGACCTGTGCCCTTGGCTTCTATCTATGGACATACTCGGCACCCATCTATGGATTGCCATTGTACCCATCTTATAGACCTGGCCATTGGCTCTATTATGGACATACTACATGCACCCGTCATGGATCTGCCCATTGACCCACTTATAGACTTTCCCCTTGGCTCGTATCTAGTGAGCACTACTCATGCACCCACGTCTATGGATCGGCCCAGGACCCACTTATAGACCGCCATTGCTCTATCTATGGACAATACTCATGCACCCATCTGATGGATCTGACCATTGACCCACATATAGACTGCCACTGACTCTATCTTATGACCTATCTCATGCACCCATCGGGATACTGCCATTGAACCCCCACAATATAGACCTGTCCCGTGGTCTCTATCTATGGACCTACTACATGCACACCCATCTAGGATCTGCCCATCCATATAGACAAAGATTCGTTCCCGTCTTATAGCGTCTAGCCATCGCCCCCAATCGTGCGTAACTCTACTATGACGAAACTGCATGACACCCATCTTACTGGATCTGCCATTGACGCCACTTATAGATACATGCCACTGTTGAGCTCTATCTATGGACAATATCATGCACCACCCATCTATGGATCTGCTCCATGACCCACTATGAGACCGTGCCTTGGCTCTATCTATGGACATACTCATGCACCCATCTATGGACCTGCCCATTGACACACTATAGGCCTGCCCATGCACCCATTTATGGATCTGCCCATTGAACCACCAGTGGCCCTGCCCATTGGCCCACTTATAAACCTGCCCATGGACCTGTCTCTATACCTGCTCATGACCCTGTCTATGGACCTGTTCATGGACCTGCCTATGGATCTTCCCCAAATCTAACTCACAGCACAAAATATTCCACTTTGCATGTGAGAAGTTTACCCCAGGCTCCCAAACCCATCAACTTCCCCCTGCAATACTGAAGGGTCCCAGGACTGTCATAACTGATAGTAACCCAGCAAGTTTACCTAATACTATGGGGCTGCAGCCTATAGAGTAGCAGTCATCCAATGAAAGTACAAGCCAGACCCTCAAAAAAGGCTTAAAAAGTTTAGAAAAACATATTAAAAATAAACAAAATTACAAAATGTAACAATAAATAAATAAAATAACCCAAAACACCAAGAAAAACTACTTCCCCCTTGAGTCCATCCACAACTACAGGCAATCCCCGGGTTAGGTACAGGATCGGTTCTGTAG
Source organism: Engystomops pustulosus (assembly GCA_019512145.1). Classification (NCBI taxonomy): domain Eukaryota; kingdom Metazoa; phylum Chordata; class Amphibia; order Anura; family Leptodactylidae; genus Engystomops; species Engystomops pustulosus. Next base: position 131,792 of record WNYA01000235.1, on the reverse strand, counting down.
GTTTGTTCTTAAGTTGAATTTGTATGTAAGTCGGAACTGTATATTTTATCATTGTAACCCCAGCAAAAAAATTTTTGTGACAATTGGATTTAAAAAATGTTGGGTTTTCTGGGATAACTGTTACAGCTGATCATTGTAGCCTGGGACTAAAGTAAATTACCAACATCCAGAGTTCCGTTTGTAACTAGGGGTCGTCTGTAAGTCAGGTGTTAAGTAGGGGCCCGCCTGTATAAAGTTTTATAGATTTGATGGTTTCTGGTTTCAAAGTCAAGTGGATACATATCACTAATACAGACATCGTAAGATCTGCAAATTGACTTCTCTCATGTAATAGAGGGGGGGGGCACTTACTTTAACCTTGACAATCGCTCAGATTTCGCTGCACAGAGGTGGAATGAGCGCTCGCTTCCCCTTTCACCCTGTCGATTAAGCCCTGAATAGGCGGTAATTGTGCATGAAATCACCATATCAAATCACCAAATCTGCAGCGGGATGAGCCTCCCTGCCGGCTCCCTGCACCTATCCCCGCGCCCGGATCGTGTAATTTAATTTGTATGCAATTCCGCGACATACAAGAGATTGATTGCCCTAAATGTAGCGCGATGCCGCAGGAATAAATATACATGCACAATCTCGTCACATCTTAGTACATTGAGCTCAGAGTCAGAAATCAGAATATTTGGCAGAATTGTTTTTCCCGACTCCATGTAAATCATCGCAGGGAATACTGCTGTCACCAGGATGATGGGAGTGACACATGTCCGGAGCCAGGAGTGATGGATTATAGGGGGAATGAGATACAATAACACGGAGTGATGTCACTGCCCCACATCAACATCACCGCGATCAATATCCTCATTCAGGGAGGAGAATGTTTCACTACAGAAGTAGCAGAGCCGAGAGAACCATTTATACAGGTCCATTACTCATACAGACAGCGCCCCATACAGTACAGGATAAGTAATGTCATGTATGTACCAGCAGCAGCATAGTGAGTGCAGCTCTGGAGTATAATACAGGATGTAACTCAGGATCAGTACAGGATAAGTAATGTCATGTATGTACACAGTGACTGCACCAGCAGCAGAATAGTGAGTGCAGCTCTGGGGTATAATACAGGATGTAACTCAGGATCAGTACAGGATAAGTAATGTCATGTATGTACAGTGACTGCACCAGCAGCAGAATGGTGAGTGCAGCTCTGGAGTATAATACAGGATGTAACTCAGAATCAGTACAGGATAAGTAATGTCATGTATGTGCACAGTGACTGCACCAGCAGCAGAATAGTGAGTGCAGCTCTGGAGTATAATACAGGATGTAACTCAGGATCAGTACAGGATAAGTAATGTCATGTATGTACACAGTGACTGCACCAGCAGCAGAATAGTGAGTGCAGCTCTGGAGTATAATACAGGATGTAACTCAGGATCAGTACAGGATAAGTAATGTCATGTATGTGCACAATGACTGCAACAGCAGCAGAATAGTGAGTGCAGCTCTGGAGTATAATACAGGATGTAACTCAGGATCAGTACAGGATAAGTAATGTCATGTATGTACACAGTGACTGCACCAGCAGCAGAATAGTGAGTGCAGCTCTGGGGTATAATACAGGATGTAACTCAGGATCAGTACAGGATAAGTAATGTCATGTATGTACACAGTGACTGCACCCGCAGCAGAATAGTGAGTGCCGCTCTGGGGTATAATACAGGATGTAACTCAGGATCAGTACAGGATAAGTAATGTCATGTATGTACAGTGACTGCACCAGCAGCAGAATAGTGAGTGCAGCTCTGGGGTGTAGTGCATATAACAAGTAATGTACATTGCTCTCCCATCCCCCCAGTCCTCACATCTATAAATCAATTGTTTCTACAGTAATTCTTGATATTTCGCACCTTCCTGTTGCTGTAATCCGGCACTTTCCCTGCTAATCAGATGGAAATAGATTCAGTGTTTCTCGCTGGCTCCTTCACCTCTGGCTTTGGCTTTGCTCCTGTGTCATGTTCTGTGTTTGGTATCAGGAGACATTAGACGTCTCTTTCCTATAATAAACTTGTAATGACTTTGTATTTATAACCATATTAATAGATACTTATGGTAATGACACAATCACAATGTATCAACTACATGATGGGTTTAAAATATGTGTGATGGGGTGAATAAGTCATGTATCAGTTATTAAAGGGAACCTGTCAGCAAGTGTGACCATGTAGACTGCAGTCAGTGTTAGGTTTTGTCCTGACACTGCTGTGCTCTGTGCAGCCAGTGCTTTGGAATGTCCATGGAGATATGTTTAATCAGAACTTTGTGTTTGCTGTTAGTAGCAGCAGGACTGTGAAATATGGATTTATATTTCAGGATTGTAAATTCTCCAAGTGCATTGGAGACGTGTCCTCACACTGCTGTGTTCTGAGCTCTCACCAGTGTTGTTCCTGGAGAGATATGTAGTTAGACCTTTGTGTATTGTGGACGGTATCACAGGAACTGTGAAATTGGATTTAATTATACAAGGAGTGATAGTTCTCCAAGGCAGTGTGAGACGTGTCCTCATCATGCGTGTTTTGAGGTCTCACACCAGCGTGGTTCCTGGAGATATAATGTAGTTATGACCTTTGCTGATATGTTGTGTAAGGTAGCAGCAGGACGTGACATATGGATGTATATTCCAGGGTGTATTGTAGCTTCTCTCAAGGTCACTGGGGCAGTGTCCTCACACCTGCTTTCTCAGTGATCTCGTTATTTATTTATACTATACTAAATCTCACTGAGAAACGCATCCCATCCCAATGCCTTATGTTACGCGGTGGCTGGCACCGCGCTGGGATCTCTCCCCGCCTGATCTTGCTAAGGCCTCCACCTTCCCTCCTCTTTGTGTTGGGGTTTTTATTGCTCTTATATTTTGGATTTTGGATTCAAGACAATGATCGCACATGCCCCGATGTCAATTCGGTATCTTGAGTTAGGCTTTGCTCCCTCTTTGTTTTTTCCGAGTGATTTTTATGTTCTTGGCTCCGGAGTCTGTGACATCGGATTCTGTGCAAATCACATTATCTCTAATGGGAAATCTCGGCGCTGGATGACGGAGCAGATGCCATTCGGAAGAACCTACTAACCTTTCATTTTAAATTATTAGAGGCGTCTCTGTCATCTTCTCCGCAATGAAGGAGTGCGGAGGGGCAAATCCTTCATGGGAAAGCAACGGGGGCAACATCTGTCTCCATGATGAGCCGCAGCGAGTGACATCCGAGCAGAATTATAGACATTGCTAAGTACGAGCCATCAAGGTGTAATCCGGAATGCGTAATGAGAGGGGGCGCTGCGCCCACTGGAGAGCCGCACTCTACATGGAGGAGCCATAGACGTGACCACATGCAGATGAGCACCTCTGGTTATTGGGGTCTTCTCACTGCAGACACTTACACCCCACCCCTGTCAGTGTCACCCCATTACCTATGGGACTGACAGGAGGTCACTGCTCCCATGTGCACAAAGCCGAGCAACTGGTGATCACTGCCTTCTGAGAGGTTGGCATCCCCAGAGATGAGAAACTGATGAGGGAACCTGTCAGCGGGTGTTACCCTGGGGTCCTTAGCCAGTGTTATTTATATGTGCAACCATACCAATATGTATATTGTTAGCAGCTGCAGGATTGTGAAATAAGGATTTATACTCCAGTATTGCAGTTTTTCCAAGTACACTGAGGTGTGTCCTCACACTGCTGTGCTTTGTCTTCTCTGCAGTCATTGTTAGGTATTGTCCCTTAAGAAATGTGTAAGCAGACCTTTGCGTATGTTGTAAGTAGCAGCAGGACTGTGGTATATGGATTTATATTCAATGATTGTAGCTTCTTCAAATGCACTGGTGAAGTGTCCTCACACTGCTGTGCTCTGTACTCTCTGCAGCCAGTGTTATGTGTTGTCCTTAGAGAAGTGTGTAATCAAAGCCCTCACACTGCTGTGTCTCTGGGCTCTCTCGTAGCCAGTGTTATGTTTGTCCCTGGAGAGATGTGAATCAGGCCCTCACACTGCTGGTGCTCGTGCTCTCTCTGCGCCAGTGTTATGTATTGTCCCTGAGAGATGGTATCAGACCTCACACGCTGTGCTCTGTGCTCTCTTGTTCCCAGTGTTATGTATGTCCCTGGTGTGTAATCAGACCACACGCTGTGCTCTGTGCTCTTCTGCAGCCAGTGTATGTATTGTCCCTGGAGAGATGTGTAACAGACCCACCTGCTGTGCCTTGTCTCTCTGCAGCCAGTGTATGTATGTCCCTGGAAGAAGTGTAATCAGACCTCACACTGCTGTGCTCTGTCTCTCTGCAGCATGTTATGTAGTTTCCTAGAGATGTGGTAATCCACTCACACTGTGCTGTCTCTGGCTCTCTGAGCCATGTTATGTATTTCCTGGAGAGATGTGTAATCAACCTCACACTGCTGTGCTCTGCTCTCTTGCAGCCAGTGTTAGTGTATTGTTCCCTGGAGAGATGTGTATCAGACTCACTACTGCTGTGCTCTGTGCTCTCTGCAGCCAGTGTTATGTATCTGTCCCTGGAGGAGATGTGTAATCAAGACCTCACCCTGCTGTGCTCTGTCTCTCTCGGCAGCCAGTGTTGTATTTTCTGGAGAGATGTGTAATCAGTCCCTCACACTGCTGTGTCTGTTCTCTTCAGCCAGTGTTATTTATTGTCCCTGGCAGAGTAACGACTGCATCAGTTATCAGACGTCATCATCGGCCTTCGTACACCTGGTCTTCGTCTCGCTCCTGCATCTTGCCAGGCAGTTTATGTATTTGTCCCTGAGATGTGTATCAGACCACACTGCTGTGCTCTGTGCTCTCTGCAGCCAGTGTTATGTATTGTCCCTGGAGAGATGTGTTGATCAGACTCACGCTGCTGTGCTCTCAGCTTCTGCCCTGTTGATTCACTACCTGGGCCGAGTGTCTCATGCTGTGCTCCTCTGCACTGGGTAGCTCATGGTGAAGCTGCCATGTTTATGTTGTCCTGGGGGAGAGATGTGTAAGTCAATCCTCACACTGCTGTGACTCTCCTGTGTGCTCATTGTCCTGGGAGGCCATTTTGTATGGTCTGTCCTGGGCTTGTGTCAGTGTGTTTGGGCCCTGGATGTGAGTCGTCGACGGAATCAGCACTGCTGTGCTCTGTGCTCTCTTGCAGCCAGTGTTATGTATTGTCCCTGGAGAATGTGTATCAGACCTCACACGCGTGCGCTGTGCTCTCTGCAGTCCAGTGTTATGTATTGTCCTGGAGATTGTGTAATCAGACCTCACCCTGCTGTGCTCTGCTCTCTTCAGCCAGTGTTATGTATTGTCCCTGTGAGATGTGTAATCAGCCTACACTGCTGTGCTCTGTGCTCTCTGCAGCCAGTGTTATTTTCCCTGGAGAGATGTGTAATCAGACCTCACACTGCTGTGCTCGTGCTGCTCTGCAGCCAGTGTTATGTATTGTCCCTGGAGAGATGTTTAATCAGACCTCACACTGCTGTGCTCTGTGCTCTCTGCAGCCAGTGTTAGGTGTTGTGCTTGGAGAAATGTGTGATCAGACCTTTGTGTATTTGTTTCAAAGCTTGCAGGAACTGTGGATTATGGATAATGATTCCACTGATTGTGCTTCTTCATCTCCAACATGTCACAAGGGTATTGTCCTCCACACGGGCTTGTGCTCTGTGCTCCCTGCCACCTGTGTCAGGTATCGCCCCTGACAGATATATTATCAATTTGCGTATCTTAGTAGCAGCAGGACTGTGAAATGTGGATTTATATTCCAAGATTATACTGAGGGCATGTCCTCACACTGCTGTTCTCTCCTGCAGCCAGTGTAATTACACCTTTGTGTATGTTGAAGCAGCAGGACTATAAAACATGGATGTATATTCCAGGATTATTGCTGTAGTTAGAATCCTTTTTTTTTTTCATTACACCGCAGCGCTCTTAGTTTCTGTGGAATTTACTATTCGTCAAGATGTCTGACAGATTCTCTTTAAATATTCAAGTTTGATACAATTCAATTTGATACAGTGTTGCATCATTGTAACAAAATCAGTGACGGGCTGCAATTCACATCACAACCACTGGGGGCAGCACAGAGACCCATACCAAAGGCTACTGCAAAATCATAGTGGCCCATCAATGTGTCTGCGGCAGTTATGTGCTGCGGCTATCCCCTAAAGGGGCGTTGCGTTGCTTAATGGAATTGTTAATGGGGGGATTTGGAGTTTTGATAAATGTGGCCATTGTCTTGAAGATCTCATGGGAGACACATCAGGATGTGATATGTGGTACATCAAAGACCTGGCTGCATCCAAAGCTATCAGGCAGACAAGGAGAACTCAAAAGAGGAGAGGCAGATTTTTTTTCTCCTGAAATACTCTGCACTGCTGTGTGTTATGCTGCTACCGACACTTGTATAACACCTTTGCTTTGAGTCGGGAACATCAGCAGGACGCACAGATCCTCCGTATATACCCAGACACATCTCATCACATTCACTTACAGAAACCACACTTCATCATCAATTACAAAAACTTGTGATATTACTACTAACAGTTTTCAGAGGTTTAGAAATAAGAAAGTGAACACAGTCATCACCGACACAGGAAACACCTGGTAAACATTCCTTGCAACAGCACAAGTGTACACCCAGGAACCCGAAAACCATTTCATCTCCCCAAATAATTCTCCCAGATTTGTCAGAGAGACTCCAGGAGGATAATACCACAAATATCAAATAAGATATAACGCCCCCTATGTAATCAAATAAAGTAATAATAATCGCCCCCCTATGTACAAGATATAACCACTATAATACTGGCCCCTATGTACAATGAATAACTACTATAATCCTGCGCCCCATTGTACAATATAAATACTACTATAATACTCTGCCCCCTATGTACAGTAATATAACTACATAATACTGGCCCCCTAGTACAAGAATATAACCTGCTAATAGCATACATATAACTACTATAATACTCGGCCCCCCCTATGTACAAGAATATAAATACTATAATACTGCCCCTATGTACAAGATATACTACTATACTACTACTGCCCCTATGTACAAGATATAACTACTAGTAATACTGGCCCCCTATGTACAAGAATATAACTACTATAATACTGCCCCTATGTACAGAATATAACTACTAAGATACTGCCGCTATGTACGGAATTAACTAATACTATAATGCCCTCTATGTACAAGAATATTACACTCTAATATCCTGCCCCCTATGTACAAAGAATATACTACTATAACTCCTGCCCCCCCTATGTACAAGAATAACTACTATCATACTGCCCCCTATGTACAAGAATTACTACTATAATACTTGCCCCTATTTACAAATAAACTACTATAATCCTACTGCCCAAATACTCCCCCTATTTAACAGGAATATAACTACATAATTACTGCGCCCTAGTAACAGCGAATATAACACTACTAATACTGCCGCCCCTATGTACATGGAATACTAACTATACTATAAAATACTCCCCTATTACAAGAATCTTAACACTTAAATTTTAAAAACCACTGCCCCCCTATGTACGGAATATAACTACTATAATACTGTCCCCCTATGTACAGAGAATAACTACTATAATACTGCCCCCTATGTACAAATATAACTACTATAATACTGCCCCCTATGTACAAGCATAATATACTATTAAATACTGCCCCCTATGTACATGAAATATAACTACTATAATACTGCCCCCTATGTACAGAATATAACTCATTATAATACTGCCCCCTATGTACAGAATTAACTACTATATACTGGCGGCCCCCCTATGTTACAGAATATACTCGTATACTGCCCCATATGTACAGATAATAACTACTGATTATACTGGCCTGTGCCCCACCTATGCTACAGGAATAAACTCTTATCTGCCCCTATGTACAGAATTATAACTACTATAAACTGCGCCCCCTATGTACAGGAATAACACACTATAATACTGCCCCCTATTACAGAATATAACTACCTATAACTACTGCCTCCCTATGTACAAGAATATAACTACTATAAATACTGCCCCCTATGACAGGAAATACTATCTATAATACTGCCGCCTCTGTACAGAATAAATCTACTATAAATACTGCCCCCCATGTACAGAATATAACTACTTATAATACTGCCCCTATGTACAATAATACATAACTCACTCTATTATAATACTGCCCCCCTATGTACAGAATAGAACTACTATATACTGTCGGTTCCCCTATGTACAGAATATAACTACTATAATACTGCCCCCTATGTACAGGAATTAACTACTATAATACTAATACTGCACTACTTGCCCACCCTATGTACAGGAATATAACTACTATAATATGCCATACTGCCCCTATGTAACGGATATGCATACTATATAATACGCCTGACCCCCTATGTACAAGAAGTAGAACTACTATAATACTGCCCGCTATTAAGGAATATACTATAGAATCTCCCCCATGTACAAGAATATAACTACTGTATACTGCCCCCTGCTATGTAACAAGATAATAACTACTATAATACTGCGCCCCTATGTACATGCTAGAAATAAACTACTATAATACTGCCCCCTATGTACAGAATTAACTAACTATAATACTGCCCCCTATGTACAGAATAATAACTACTATAATACTGCCCCCTATGTACGAATAGAACTATATACTCTAATACTGCCCCTATGTAAAGAATACGAGCAATATAACTACTATAATACTGCCCCTATGTCGGAATATAACTACTATAATACTGCCCCTATGTACAAGAATAGTAAACTACTATATACTACACTGCCCCTGACTACGCCCCTATGTACAGAATATACACTACTATAATACTGCCCCCTATTAACAGAATAACCTATAAATACTGCCCCCTATGGTACAATAGAAGTATACATACTATAATACTGGCCCCCTATGTACAAGATATAAACTACTATAATACTGCCCCCTATGTACAGAATATAACTACTATAATACTGCCCCCTATTCAAGGAATAATACTACTATAATCTACTGCCCCTATGTCAAGAATATAACTCACTATAAATACTGCCCCCTATGTCCAAGAATATAACTACTATAATACTGCCCCCTATGTACATAGATAGAACTACTTATAAGACTCCGCCGACCTCTTACAGGAATACTAACTACTATATACTGCCTCCCTATGTCTCCAAGAATAGAACTACTAGAATAGCCTGGCTGCCCTCTGTGTACAAGAAGTATAACTAACTATAGATACTGCCTTGGCCCCCTAGGTTAAGGATATAAACTACTATAATACTTTCCTCCAATGTACTAGGCATATAACTACTATAAATACTGCCGCCCCCCTATGTACAGGAATATAACTACTATATCTAATGCCCCCTATGTACAAGAATATAACTCACCACTATCAATACTGTCCCCCTATGTACGAGATAATATAACTAACTAGTAATACCTGCCCTCCATGTACACCGATATAATCTAGAATACTACCACTCAAATACTACCCCCTATGTACAGGGAATTAGTATCGGTAACTATATACTACCGAGACTAGTCGCGCCCTCCCCCTGATGTACAGGATAATAACTACTATTCAATACTGCCCCCTATGTCCAAGTAGTATTTAACTACTATAATACTACTGCCCCCCTATGTAACGAGAAAAAAAAAAAAAAAAAATTTAAACTATCTATAACTCTAAATCTGATAATACCTGCCCCTATGTACATCGAATTAACTACAGTATACTGCCTCCCCTATGTACAGAATATAACTACTATAATACTGCCCCTATGTACGGAATATACCAAACGATAATGCTGCCCCCGTATGTACGGAATATAACTCTATAATACTGCCCCCTATGTTACATGAATATAACTACTATAATACTGCCCCCCGATATGTACAGAATATAACTACTATAAATACCTGCCCGGCGCCCCCTATGTACGGCATATACTACTATAATACTGCCCCCCCTATGTACATAATATCCTACTACATAATCTGTCCCCTATGTACAGGATAAACTACTAAAAATACCTGCCCCTATTACAGGAATATACTACTATAATCTAGCCACTGCCCCCTAGTAACAGGATATAACTACTTAATACTGCCCCCCTATGTTACGGAATATAACTGCTATAAAACCCCTCACATTCATTCTCCTCTTCTATTCTCTGATCTTCTCTTTTCTTCTATGAGAAGTTTCTGGCTTCATTATAAATAAATACAATCCTTGTCCCTATTGGAAGGACAAATATTAATGAAATCCCTTTAAATCCCTGGGCTGACCTGTCGCTGACTTTTACTGGTTTGTCTTTTTCTTTCCTCTACCCTTCATGAGAATTCACATATCTTTTTCACTGTAAAATAAAGCTGTCGATCATTTCACATTCATTTCTATTACGAGTGAGGAAATGTATTCAATAAAGAAGCGCACGATTTATAAACTTCACAGATTACTCTTCTGCGCAATGATAAGATTACTTGTCTCTGGCGGGTTTTAACTCTTACAAGCACTATATTTGGCAAAATTGGGGGCACTATGAGGTATTCGCTATGGGCACTAGGGAATATGCTATGGTGGCTTTATTATATAATGCTTGGCGGGGGCACTGTGTATATCTATTGGGGCCACTATAATAGTCACATTATGTACTATGGGCACTGATGATAGATGCCTATCTAGTGGATCGTAATGATATGAGGGCACTATGATATATACTATTGGGGCACTATGATATGTACTATGGGGGCACTATGATATATGCTATGGGGGCACTATGATATGTACTATGGGGGCACTATGATATATGCTATGGGGGCACTATGATATGTACTATGGGGGCACTATGATATATACTATGGTGGCACTATGATTGTACTACTGGGGGCACTATGATTTAATGCCTATGGGGTCACTATGATAGTACTTGGGGTCCGCACTATGATTATGCTATGGGGTCACATGATATGTAACTATGGGGCATAGATATATACTATGGGGCACTATGAAATATATACTCTGGGGCACTATGATAGATGCTAGGGGGCGCTATGGGATATATGCGATGGGGGCATTACTATGATATATACTATGGGGGCACTATGATATATGCTATGGGGCACTATGATATATGCTATGGGGGCACTATGATATGTACTATGGGGGCACTATGATATATGCTATGGGGGGCACTATGATATGTACTATAGGGGCACTATGATATATATTATGGGGCACTATGATATATGCTATGGGGGCACTATGATATATGCTAAGGGGGCACTATGATATGTACTATGGGGGCACTATGATATATCTATGTGTGCACCTATGAATGTACTATGGGGGCACTATGATATATGCTATGGGGGAACTATGATATGTACTATGGGGGCACTATGATATATACTTGGGGGCACTATGATATATGCTATGGGGGCACTATGATATATACTATGGGGGCACTATGATTATCTATGGGGGCACTATGATATATACTATGGGGCACTATGATATATGCTATGGGGGCACTATGATATATGCTATGGGGGCTTTATGATATATGCTATGGGGGCACTATGATATATACTATGGGGCACTATGATATATGCTATGGGGCACTATGATATTTGCTATGGTGCACTATGATATATGCTATTGGGCCCTTGATATTACTATGGGGCACTATGATATCTGTATGGGGGCAACTATGATATATACTAATGGGGCACTTGATATATCTATGGGGGCACTGTGATATATACTATGGGGCCTATGATTATGCTATGGGGCACTATGGAATCTGCTTTGGTTGCCTATGATATATGCTATGGGGCACTATGATATATACTATGGCGCACTATGATATATGCTATGGGGCACTATGATATTTGCTATGGGGCACTATGATATATGCTATGGGGGCACTATGATATGTATATGGGGCACTATGAATATGCTTATGGGGGGCCTATGAAATAATATAGGGGGCCGCATGATATATGCGATGGGGGCATAATCATGATATATACTATGGGGGCACTCAGTATATATACTTCATGGGGCATCATGGATTATGCTTGGGGGGCCCTATGATATTGCTATGGGGCCTATGATATGCTAATGGGGCACTAATGATATATGCTTGGGCGGCACTATGATATATACCCATTGGGGCCTATGATAGATACTAGGGTGCACTATGATATATCTATGGGGGCACTATGATATATACTTTGGGCACTATGATTATGCTATGTGGGCCCTGTGATATATACTATGGGCATCTTTGATATATTTCTATGGGGGCAACTATGATATATGCTAATGGGGGCACTATATAATACTTGGCCACTATATATATGCTATGGGGGCACTATGATATATGCTATGGGGGCTTTATGATATATGCTATGGGGGCTTTATGATATATGCTATGGGGGCTTTATGATATATACTATGGGGGCACTATGATATATGCTATGGGGGCACTATGATATACTATGGGGCACTATGATATATGCTATGGGTCACTATGGATTCTGCTATGATGGGGGCACTATGAATATATGCCTATGGGGCTTTTATGATATATACTATGGGGGCTTATGAATATACTTGGCGCACTATGATATATGCTATGGGGGCACTATGATATATGCTATGGGGGGCACTATGATATATGCTATGGGGGCACTATGATATGTACTATGGGGGCACTATGATATGTACTATGGGGGCACTATGATATATGCTATGGGGGCCTATGATGTATATGCTATGGGGCAACTATGAATATATGCATGGGGGCACTATGATATATACTTCGCATTGGGGCACCATGCTTATATGCTAGACGGGGCACTATGAATATGCTATGGGGCCTATGATATTACTATGGGGCACTATGATATATGCTTATGGTGGCACTATGATATATACTATGCGGGCACTATGATATATGCTATGGGGCACTATGATATATACTATGGGGGCACTATGATATATGCTATGGGGCACTATGATATATGCTATGGGGGCACTATGATATGTACTATGGGGGCACTATGATATGTACTATGGGGGCACTATGATATATGCTATGGGGCACTATGATATATGCTATGGGGCACTATGATATATACTCTGGGGGCACTATAATATATGCTATGGGGGCACTATGATATATGCTATGGGGGCACTATGATATATGCTATGGGGGCACTATGATTATACATTGGGGCCATGATATTCTATACACTGGTGGTCCAGTATGAGCAGAGGGCACTGTGATATATACTATACTGTGGTCAGCAATGCTATGTAAATGTAACTAGTTTATTAATATGTTATATATATAAAACCTGTGACAATAGTAACAATTCCCCTTCTTGCTACATTTGGCTTGGATTCTTCCTCCCCCGCTGCTTTGCTCGTCTCCCGGTTGCTGTTGCAGCCTCTTGTCATGTCCCAAGGTCATGGAGTTGGATGTTGGTGTCCCTGGTCCCCGTTGCTGTCGCCTGACTCCGTGTTGAACATCACCTGCTCGGATGCGACATGAAACATTACAAATTGCCGTCAGATCTTGACCTGTTGCGCTGGGTTGTGCGCGGCGGAGGCAGCGAGGCAGAGAACAGATTGTGCTGATATCGTGACCTTATCAAGCGCTCAGGATCGGTAACCCCGGCGTCTTTTATCATCCGCTCTGCTGCGGCCACAAGAGTTTGATCTACATTTTGGCGATTTGTTTCATTCTTTTATCTTCTATAATACAGAGAAAAATGCAGCGACGGCAGAAGGAGAAGTAACAGCGCCCAGGGGCCCCATTCATGATGATGTGCAGCTGATAGTCCAGGGTCCAGCTCTCCGAGGTGATTGGTCAGATGCCCAACTGATAGGCTCTACATTAACAGTAAAATGTGCCCATCCTTATTTCTTCGTACCAATGCTATCCCTTTTGACTATTTTGCCTAATTGGTTGGTCCTGTAGGTTGTGCCCTTGGTCAATGCAGTGTCTCTGGGAAATAGTTCAATGTTGCCCAATGTTGCCCAGAAGTACAGGCAGCCCCCAAGTGATCTGCTCCAAGGTGTCCAGCGGGTAGTCTACAGGTCAAACTGGTAAAATGCAGTCCTTAAAGAAAAACCTACCACCATGGATCACTTGTAATAGTGTAAGTCGAGTTTAAGGTGCCTCTATAGGACGTGAGGATATCACTTTCAGGCTAATCATCCTCAAGGCCCCCTCCCGCATATCTTTTCATAACCTTTTATTTCCTAATATGCAGAGGCTACTGGGGCGAGGAGTATCCGGAGTTGAGGCTACACTAAGCAGCTACTCCACGCCCCAGTAGCCTCTTTGATCCTCCTACCAGATGTCTTCGGCGTGCAGCTCTTGTCCACAAAGCCTGCCATCTGGGCATGTGCCGAACAGCAGGCCCGCGTCTGTGCGGTCACTACTCCGAAGCCGGAGGTACTGCGCATGCCCAGATGCCAGGCTCCGCGAGCGAGGGAGCGCAGCTACTAGGAGCTGCGTGCCAAAGACATCTGGTAGGAGGATCAAAGAGGCCTTTATAGGTAGATCCGTGGTGGTAGGTTTCCTTTAAGTAATTGGGGCAATGATGTCCATCTGGGTAAAATTTTGCCTTCAAATGATCAATGCAATGATGGTGGTCCTCAGACATCCCTGGATGTATCTGGTAATGCTCAACTGGTGGTGCCCCAGACATCCCTGATTGAATCTGGTAATCTCAACGGTGGTCCTCGATCCCTGGATGTATCTGGTAATGCTCAACTGGTGGTCCTCAGACATCCCTGGATGTATCTGGTAATGCTCAACTGGTGGTCCTCAGACATCCCTGGATGTATCTGGTAATGCTCAACTGGTGGTCCTCAGACATCCCTGGATGTATCTGGTAATGCTCAACTTGCGGTCCTCCTGATCTCCCCTGGATTTATCTGGTAATGCTCAACTGGTGGTCCTCAGACATCCCTGGATGTATCTGGTAATGCTCAACTGTGTCTGAGTACAGACCTCAGGTGATAGGTGCAACGATACCAAACTGGTGGCCCAGAGGTAAAATGCAGCTCCCAGGTGATCCATACATGATGATGTTCCGCTGATGTGATTGGTGCAATGATGCCCAACTGGTGGTCCTCATACATCCCTGGATTTATCTGATGATGCCTGGAGTGGTGGCCCTCATACATCCCTGGATTCATCGGATGATGCCCAACTGGTGGTCCTCATACATCCCTGGATTTATCTGATGATGCCTGGAGTGGTAGTCCTCATACATCCCTGGATTCATCGGATGATGCCTAAGTGGTGGTTCAGTCAAGGGACTATTGCAATTTTGAAGGGATCAGTGTAGTAACATGTTACTAATGCCCCAGGGCAAATGCAGCCCTTTAGTGATTGGTGCAATGATGTCCATCTGGTGGATAAGAGGTGAAATGGATCCTCACGAGATGTGACCCCGATGGACCATCTCATGTGCGATGTTTCCTGCACATCCAGAGTTTCAGGACTAAACTTTTACTTTCCCCTGATACAATCTTCACCTTTGATTCAATTCCCCTTTAAGATAAATCATCGGAACCGAGATGTGATATAAAATCCTGATGTCCCCAGAGGCGGCGGTGCTGGACCATTAGAGCTTCCTATGGAGGGATCAGTAATGAGAGGACGAGGAGCATAGATGTAGATGTCACATTTGAGCGCTCACTTACCGTAATCCTCCTCCATATGTCAGACATTTAGACTTTCTCTCCAATTTAATGTGATCGGCGTGATCTCAGGACGAGGCGTCGCGGCACCTGGGACGGTGCAGAAATCTTATCTCCTCCTTAATTGAGAAAGACTTAACTAATATTTCACTTCTTAATTAGTTCTTGTCAGTTGCTGGAAGGCCAAGTATCCAGCTGGCTCCGCGCCCACCGCTCCCTTAACTCAACACAGCCTGACATATGCCGGAGATTAACCAGCTCTTCCCTTAAAGGGGCGTCTTATAATACTGCGGGATTGCACCAGGACATGTCATCCCCCACTCACCCTCTCACTCTGCATGGAGCTGCCCTATAACCTCTGCACTCTGCTCTGAGTAAAAGCTGTAAGAGGCTTCTGGTTAAATACTACAGTTGCCACTCAGAGAAGAAGGGTCATGGGGAAGCTCAATGTAGAGAGCACGGTGAGGTCAGGACAGAGGACACACCCACAGTGAACTTGGATAAGCAACAATGCTGGAATATAAATCCATATTTCACAGTCCTGCTGCTACTAACAACATGCACATAGATGTGATTATACATCTCTCCAGGAACAATACATAACAAAGGCAGCAAAGTGTACAGAGCACAGCAGTGTGAGGACAAGTCCACACTGCACTAGGAGAAACTACAATCCTGCAATATAAATTTTTATTTCACAGCCCTGCTGCTACTATGAACATACACATGGGTATTATTACACATTTATCCAGGGACAATACCTAACATTGGCTGCAGAGAGCACAGCAGTGTAAGGATACACCCCTTGTGTATTTGGAGAAGCTTGAACCCTGGAATTTAAATCTATATCTCACAGTCCTGCTGCTACTAGCAACATATAAAGAAATATAATTGCACATATCTCCAAGGACAATACCCAACACTGGCTTCAGAGAGGACAGCAGTGTGGGCACACATCAAGCACACTTGGATAAGTTACAATCCTGGAATATAAATTCATATATCACAGTCCTGCTGCTACTAACAACATACAGAAAGGTCTGATTATGCATCTTTCCATAAAACTGGCTGCAGTCTGTACACCCTTGCTGCCAATCATATTCCTGTGATAATTGATGATCAGCGAGTGTGACCACATCTATTACAGCAGAAGTTTGGACTCTGTGCTGAATATTCATGATGTTCTGACCCAATACTGAGGATGAAAAGCTTCAGCGATGATCTTCAGGTGGAATATGAGATTCTTTGTTGTGGTTGTTGTTTCCATGGAGCAGATGTTCTTCTTGTACCTTTATGTGTATATAATATATTGTGTCGCTCTTATGGCGGCGCAGGCTATGTACATGATGTACGTTTATGTGACTGGCGCAGGTAGGTCCTGCTTAATACTGAGACGCGTCCTCCCTCCTATTACACATGACGCGGGGTCTTCTGTCTCCCCATGGCCCGAAGTGCTGACATCCTGCATAAACCAGCAATGAGCGGGGGCTGGGAGACCGCGGGATACACGATTATTATGCATCGCCCAGAACTGCTGAGAACATCAACATTTCCCGAGGAGGAAGAAAAGCCTCATTGCCCGGGAATGTTACACGGCGGCTTTACATGGCGGCGAGGCCCCTGACAGGTGCTCTAAATTCTCTTTACTTCTGAAGATGAGTGCGGCAGACACATAATACCGTATACGTATGCATGTTATTACCGCGCCGGGGATTATACCTGCAGATAGAAGCCTTCATGGCCAGGATCATTGCAGGATGTGACAGCTGCGACTGTCACCGAGACATCAGACGGGTGCAGGAAGGGGTTAAAGGGAGACTGTCAGCAGGTGGGACCCTACAAACCTCATCCAGTGCTATGTATTGTCCCTGGAGAGATGTGTAATCAGACCTCACACTGCTGTGCTCTGTGCTCTCTGCAGCCAGTGTTATGTATTGTCCCTGGAGAGATGTGTAATCAGACCTCACACTGCTGTGCTCTGTGCTCTCTGCAGCCAGTGTTAGGTATTGTTCCTGGAGTGATGTGTAATCAGATTTTTTGTGTATGTAGCAGCAGGACTGTGATATATGGATTTATATTCCATGATTGAAGCTTCTCCAAGTGCACTGGATATGGGTCCTCGCACTGCTTTGCTCTGTGCTCTGTGCAGGCAGCGTTAGTTATTGAGATGTGTAATGTGTATGTTGTTAGTAGCAGCAGGACTGGTAAAAGCATTGATCACAGCCTCTCCGAGTGCCCTGGGGGCTATGCCATTTGCTTACTGTATAGAACACCTCTCAGTCCCTCCCCTCTGCTCTGAGTAAAAGCTGTAGCAGGCTTTTGGTTGAATACCACAATCTTGAGATAGGCAGGCCCCATGTTGGTTGTCCTATATATACCATCCCATTGTTTATCTCCCATTGTTAATATGATAAACAATACTATTAACAATTAAACAATATGATTTTCTTGCTTTTTCAGGCCCAGCCGTACCTGAGAACCTACAGGAACAGTAACTACAACTACCCGGCCCCATCGCCCACACCCAGGCCCTCTGATGTAATGTTACCCTGGGTCCTTTCTCACTGAATGGGAATTGGTTGGGTTCTATAGCTCAAGGTGTCCGTAAACTTTTAAAGGAATCTACCATCAAAATCCTGATAAACCAGGGACATTACTCATAGATCCAGGCACCAGGACTGTGGCATCTTCTTATATTTCTTATCCATGGCCTCCTTCCCTCTAAAATCTGCTTTTACAATTATGCTAATGAGACAGAAGGGTTCTGGGAGGGGGTGTTACGTGAGCCCCTCCATGCTGCAGCTTCACATGCTGTTATTCTGTCTCCCCCTCAGCACTTCCCCCTCCCTCTGTAATCTCACACATTGTGATAGGGAATTGTTCCTGCACAATGTAATAGCCTGTAAAGCTACAGCATGGAGGGGCTCTGGTAACACCCCCAGATCCCTTCTGGCTCATTAGAATCATTATAAGTTGATTTTAGAAAGTAGGAGGCCACTGATAACAAAGATAAGAAGATCCCACAGTCCCGGTGCCTGGATCTAGGAGTAATGTCCCTGGTTATCATGATGGATTGTGATGGTAGATATTCTTTAATACCCCTATAAACCGTGCTGCCCCAGACCACTGCCTAGTCTGCCCGATAATATGTCAGAACTCTGTGCCACCTCTTGTGAGATTCCCATCATGAAGAGGATTACGGATTCCTAGATTATGTTATTATTCTTACATTACTGCTTTATGATTCTGATTCTTATTGATGATTATTGATCATATTCTCATTATTACGTGATGATTATTACGCTATGATGATCTTACGCTGATATAATGCGTCTCCTCACAGAACTGGGGCAGTGACATGGAGTGTCGCGGGTTCACAGCCGAGTCTAGCAGCATTCCCAAGTCAGGTGAGAAGACGCCAATATTGTCTGTACATTGTATACATAATAGTATTGGGTCATAGACGTTACATTATAATTATAGTATTATAGTGCAACACCCCGGCCAATGTATAGACAAGGGGGTAGGTGCGAATAAGCCCCTCTACCTGTCAGGATCCATACAGTGAGTCTGATCAACTCACCCAAGGGATAATACAAGGAGATCTCAGGTATCTGCAGCTGTAGCCTCTGCCTGGAAAGGCAATAGTTAAGTGGGTGTTATCCAATCAGTTGGCTGGATTGTGAGCTGGAGTGTGATTGGACAGGGGGAGTATAAAACCCCTTTGCATTGGGGGCACATGGTCCAGTCTGCAGTGTCCTGTTCACATGGTCAGAGGGAAGAGAGACACACTGGGGCTCATTTACTAAGGGTCCTGCGGTCGCGATTCCCTTGGGGTTTCCCAAATATTTCCAATTCGTGTAGTTTTTTCGCCGAATTGCCATGGGTTTTTGCCACACGCGATCGGATTTTGGCGCATCGGCGCCGGCTTTCACGCGAACAGAAATCGGGGTGTGTGGCTGTCCGACAACCCGACGGATTCGGAAAAACTGTGGAATTTAAAAGACGATTTGTGTCGCGAGATCAAGCACTTACATGCACCAGGAAGGAGAAGGTGAACTCCGGCGGAGCTCGGCGCAGAAGCGACACAGGAAGGAACTCGGACGCACGATGTTAGTGAATTCCGGCAGACCCGAATCAGCGTCGGACAACGTGCCGCGGGATCGCGAATGGACCGGGTAAGTAAATGTGAACCCAAACCTAGGAACTGAGTCCGGAGACTCTACTCCAGAGCTGCAGCTTCCACAGTTTGGACACAGCTCCATCTCCATTATCCCAGCATCTACTACCAGGCTGGTGCACTACTCCATGACCACTCCAGTACCAGAACCTGCTGTGAGACCACTTAGGCCCGTTGCCTCCTACCTGTTCAATAACCCCTTAACGCCGATGCCCTTTTTCGTTTTTGCATTTTCATTTTTCACTCCCCACTGCACTACATGATAACCCATGTGGGAGACCTCCTCGTGAGGTCACCAGGCCGCTCCTGACATGGAGAGGGACACTTTCCCAACACCCGTCACCAGCACCCGGCGCCATGCGAGGTCCACATTACCCAAAGACAAGAATATAACGTGTCATATATCCTACAACCAAAGTACTGGAGGTATGGAAACTAGGACTGGATATAATAGGAAGAAACTAGTGTAGTAATGAAGGAGATACATTAAGTCCTGATACATGGTACAGGGTCAGGAGGGGCCGGGATATCTGCAGTGTAATAATATCACATGTTATGGATGATACATGGTACAGGGTCAGAGGGGCCGGGATGTCTGCAGTGTAATAATCCACTGAGCTCTGAACTTACAGCTCCACATATTTATAGGTAACATATACTGAGCTCTGAACTTACAGCTCCATATATTTACAGGTAACATCCACTGAGCTCTGAACTTACAGCTCCATATATTTACAGGTAACATCCACACTATAATACACAGACCGGTTACTATGATATTACTATAATACACAGATCGGTTACTATGATATTACTATAATACACAGATCAGTTACTATGATATTACTATAATATACACGTATAAGAATGAGAATTTCTGTCGTGAATAAACATAATTCCAGAAAATACAAGACTTTATGTCTTCTTCTTCTGTCTTTGCTATGATGCAATAGGCTGCGGGGCTCATTATATCTTCTGGGTATAACTTTTTACACAATTTTTTGTCTATTGAAGGGCAGAATGATGGTTACATTAGTCTGGCACTGGCCGGATTGGGACGCAGCAGCATTAAAGAGGATTTCTGGGAAGTCGGATAAACCACTTGAGGACCGAGGCAGGGGTGGCACAAAAACCCAACCAGAATTGTAGTTACCCTGCGTTGGCTTTCCTCTGCTCTTCGGCAACTGTGCCCAGTGGTCAGCACATTCATTTTGGCCAATTCAGGGTCTTCTCGGACCTGAGGACATCACAAGTTACATCCTGTGGTCTGAGAAGACCACAGATGGTCTGAAGTGAGTCTGGTGACCACCCAACACTTTCCACTGGATGCAGACAGCGAAAACTGGAAGCACCTGTGAGAGCCCGGCAGGGTAAGTATGTTATACGTTAGATTTTTTTTTTGCCCCAGCCCCCAAGAGGTTTTCCAGATTTTCGGAAAACCTCATTAAGTGACTCCTTAAGAGAGGGCCAGGGCAGAGTGACATAAAAAGCCCCAAATTGTGTTTACCGTGCTCTGGCTCCCAGTTTGTTGTGTTGCACCAGTACTTATCTTGGGCACTCACGCCCAATAGGAGTTGCTGGGGTCACATGACAAACTTTGGCCAATTCGGGGTTTCTTTAGATCTGAGGCCATCACAAGTGACAGAATGAGGAGACCACAGATTGGTTCAAGTGAGTGGTGACCTTGTGGCTCACGTGGCTCTTTCCGGCCAGACACAGATGGCAAAAATGGAAAGTATGCTCGAGGTAAGTATGTTCACTTAGTTTTTGTAGGGTTTTGTAGATGTCCTGGAAAACCCCATTTAAGTGACTTCTCTGGAGATCCACATGAAGGTAGGTTAAATGGGCGGTTCTCTATAAAAACTATATTTTGAGAGGGCGATGGGGATGATGTTTCCTATGTAACATCTGAATACCCAGGGCCCTCCAGGAGAGGGGAGGCTCATGGGAGTAGCTCTAAGATAAGTCTTGAATTAAGTTTTCATTTTAAATCCTTCATATATAAGTGTCCATTACGAGCCTGTATCTTGTTATCCTGGTTCCAGATATACAGAGGTGAATGTTGACCAGTGGTGGAGAAAAAGTTTCCAAAAGTTTTTGTTTGGAGAAATATCTAGTATCATTTTATATTGGAATTTCCTAATTTTGAGGAGCACACAACAGCATACAGTGATACTTGATGAACGTTGGGTCCGTGATCTCTCCTACTCACCACCTCTACCCCAAAAAGAGGAAGAAAATTCTATGACTGGTTAATGCCTTTTAACAAAAAAAACTACTAAAACAACTAAAACATCTACAGAACAGTGAATTTTTCCTGCCTCGGGATGGATATAAATCCATTGCTGCAACAAAAAAAATTAAAAAATTGGTGTTGAATAATAAGTTAAATTACTACTAATAATAATGATAATAATTGTAAAATTAATAATTCAAATAATCATAAATAAAGACAAGTAAAGACTAAAAAAATAACAAAAAAGTATTAGTAAAATCCTAAAAGCTAAAACAAATTATAGCGATGATCATATCACAGATTTTATTTTCCATGGTTGGATTAAGAGTGAAGAGCAGCCACACCGCGCTCCTAAAATTAATCCTCTTTGCCTTCATTTGGGGGTTTTTTTTGGAACAATTTTCATTGAAAACATTGAAGATCTTTTATGCATTTTCTCTTCTCAAGAATCACACTTAGGAAAACTAAGCAGTTCTCATCAGGAATGGAAAAACACTCGAGCGCGTGGAGCGTAGAAAGAACAGTCCGCTGCATTCTAATTCTCCGAGATGAATATATTTTATACCAACTTTCCAGAAGAACCATTAACACAGAGACACAAAGATCAAATACTTGACAGAAACTAAACCGTGTTTACAAAAAGAGGGAAATGTCGACAGAAAATTCAAAAATAAACCCAACGTCAGGAGCTTCTGTTTGAAGACCTGGAGCTCATAGTGTGCCGGGATCTGCTGTCTTATACTACATGGGGGTTATTTATTATTGGTTTTCCTGGGCTTTTTTTGGTGTAAAAAAGTCTCAAAGTAGGCGAATTGAGGTTTTTTTGAGACTTTTCACTGCAAAAACATCTTACAGGACTATTTCTGCCTCTTCATTAATCTGGTGTAAACATTGAACTACTGAGAGTGCATCACAGTGCAAAGCAGAGTCATAAAAAAAAGTCCCATAAAAAGTCTCATAGTTACTCCAGTCCCTGCTGGTGGATGTGCTGGGACTTTTTATGGATTTTGAGACTTTTTTGGGACTTTTTGAAAAAAATATATCCCAGACAGAAAATAGACCATAAGAACATTTATGAAAGGACCAAAGCCACTTTAATGAATGTGATGGACAGCAGAGCTCCAAAATTAGGGCACCATGGTGGCTCGATGGTTAGCACTACAGCCTTGCAGCACTGGGGTCCTGTGTTCAAGTTCCATCCAGGTCCACATCTACAAAGATGGGGGGGGGGTGCTGTGGTGGTGGTCTGGGGACTAATGACTTATTGGTCGGCATTTTGGGCTGCAATGGGCGAAGATATTGTCTGTACATTTGTTCTAATCCCCTACCTTGATGCCCCACTGGGGGATATATTTGTACTATGATCTGACCACCACCTATTTTGTGTTGTTTCTGTGGTTTTTAAAGATGTTTTTAAATTTTGATTGCCATATTGTGCAAATAAAGTATTGAATAAATGTATTAATATGTAATGGTATGCTTTGGTCCTATATACTATTTTTGGTATTTATCCTTTGGTTAGTATAGGGATTATATTTATTGTAGTGGGCATCTTTATTGGTACTTATAACATCTGCAAATAGTTTGTATGTTCTCTTTGTGCATGGGTTTCCATCGGGTCCTCCGGTTTCCTCCCACACTCCAGAACATACTGGTAAGTAGATTAGATTCTGAACCCCATAGGGGACAGGGATCGATTTGGCAAGCTCTGTGCATCGCTGCGTGATCTGTGTGCGTTATATGAATCAAGGAATTATTATTATAATTACACATAGAACTGTCCCATGGAGCCTAATAATAAGTGACCCCCAATGACTCAGAATCAAAAACAATCATAGTTTATAGGGAGAAAAAGGATAATATATATATTTTTAAATAAAAATAGAGTAGAGCTATGGCAGTGAATGGAGAAGGAATATTCCCAAACCTTTGGATCAAAAATAGAAGCAAAACAATGCACCAAGCAAATGGAACACAAGAAGTGAGAGACAAAGTATCGCCTAACTTGTGACCGTAGATTATAATGAGGTGATGAGAGGTGGGAGATTGTGCAACTTTTTGATACAGAAGAACAATTGATAAATGACACAACAAAGAAAAGGGATTTATTTTTTTTTAAGAAGAAGATATTAAAGCAACTCTTCATGAGAATTCAAATAAAATTTTAAATCATAGGGAGATAAAATAAAATAAGTGGATTCAAATTGCAAATGTTTTTGGATTATAAATTTCAAATAAAAAAAAATCCTCATTTTTTATTTAAAGGAGATTTATAGGTTTCCGATCTTTTTGGATTTAAAAGAAAAAAATGCCTGAAATTTAAAAAAAAAAAAATTCTAAAAATATAGGATTATATAATAGTAGGATGGAGAGCAGGGGCATTTTCTAACTTTTTAGATCGCAAAAAGATTGTCAAAACTTATAACTGGGAAGGGAAATTTTTCTTAATTTTTCAATTAAAGACAACGGTAGGTAAATGAGCAGGAAACATCCTATATAGATAGAGTAAAAAAATTCCCGGGCTTTTTTGGATTAATCTGGGGGTCGAGAGGAAGAACAAAATTATGTATGTCTTTGATCAGAAAGTAGAGTAGTAAGGGAGTAAAATTTCCAGAACTTTTTGGATTTGAATCAGGAGGAGAAACAATCCTTTTTGTATTTAAAGGGAGGGAAATGTTTTATTTACAGGGATAAACTAATCATTGCCTTCAATTTCTGAAGCATCATTTCATACATTAGGGAAAGGAGGATTACACAGGCAGTCCCCTACTAAAGGACACTCAGCTTACAGACGACCCCTAGTTACAAACGGACCCCTCTGCCCCCTGTGACCTCTGGTGACCTCTCTGGATGTTACTATAGTCCCAGGCTGTAATAATCAGCTGTAAGGTGTCTGTAATGAAGCTTTATTGATAATCCTTGGTCCCATTACTGCAAAAAATTGTGAAACTCCAATTGTCACTGGGGCAAAAATTTTTTTGTCTGGATCTACAATGATAAAATATACAGTTTCGACTTACATACAAATTCAACTTAAGAACAAACCTGGGGACCCTATCTTGTACGTAACCCGGGGGCTGCCTGTATGTTAATTTGTGGCTAAAATGGAGAAACATTCTTCAAACACAATCCGGGAGGAGAGAAGAGGCGGCCATGTTTTTTTTTAGCCTGTGATCACATTATCAGTCTATTTTTGCCTAAAGTTTTGTTTCTTTCCTTATTTAGGAGGGATGATAGGTGAGTGGTGGGAGTAGTAGGAAGGCAGTAAAGACATGAAGGCTTTCCGATCAGTTACATTGTGACGACTGAGTCAGTGCTATTAATCACCTGCCATGGATACAAGTATTCATAGAGTAATCGTATAAAAGGTCTCGTCCTCCAGGGGGAAATTAATGTACAACATGAATGATTAACGTTTCCATAAAGATTCTATTTAAATCAACATCTCGTAGACACTTCAAGGGTCGACACCGTATGTGCTAATAGCCAGGGAAACACATGTAATTGTGCCTTACACTGACAATCTGACCTGATGGGGCAAAGCTGGGGGAGGGCACAGGGGACCCCATGAAGTCACACATACTAGGCAGGATATTTAGGTACAAGACTAGGCTACGGAGTGTTCCTGCCCCAGGGGATAGGCCGCTCAACCATCCTATAATGTCGAAATAAATGCTAAGGGCCACTAATGTTTGGAAACCACCCCCACAATGTGGGTTTGTGTCCCTGAAATCAGATTTCAGACACAAGTTCAGGTCCAGGCTTCACCCAGCCAGCAACAACTCTCAAAAGGCACTGGTATTTACCTTAGGCTACACTCAGATGGCCATTGCCCGGCGTACGGTAACACGGTGGGCACACAGAGGCACGCAGGGAGAGGAATTCCTATATATAGGAATATACAGCCCACGGCGCCTTATTCCGAAGAAAGATAGGACATGTCCTATATTTCTATGGGGCACGGAGCGGTACGGTGCCATATATATGGTGGCCATATATACCTCCCCCATACGTTAGTGTGAATGTAGCCTTAGGATCGCTGCTCCATGATGACATCACTGGAAACTTAGATCCTTGGCACTGTATGACTGTATTATGTAAGCACTATATATAACGGTATTATATGGGCACTGTATGACTGTATTATGTAAGCACTATATATAACGGTATTATATGGGCACTGTATGACTGTATTATGTAAGCACTATATATGACGGTATTATATGGGCACTGTATGACTGTATTATGTAAGCACTATGTATAACTGTAGTATACAGACACTGCATGGTTATATTTTAGGGAGCAGCACCTACACATTTGGTAACCCCGGATCTGTCTCTTCAGTGAGGGCTGTGACCCGTCTCCCAGATGTGGTGACCTCAGACGCCCCGGGGCTGACGCTTCATTCTCTCCGTCTCTCGGTGTCAGTCGCTCCGGGACTTACATGAATAACGCAGGAATATTAAAAAGGTCAATTCCACTGATTACAACCATCAAATAGATTACCGCCACCTTGTGCTCAATGAACCCTCCCTATCAAAATGTCAGGGGGGCCCGAAGACAGAAGGAACAAGGGGGGGAAATCAGCCGAGACGTGTGAGGGAAGGTCAGGGGGCTGGTGCACCTGCGGCACATCCCTGCAGGGGGGAAGGGGTTAATGGACTGATTACTACACGCGTGAAACACGTCATCCCGGGCTGTGCACATACAATGCACCGGGGTTCTCATGTAGCAGAGCTGAGTTTGTCACTGGGTTTGATATGGGGTGTCATCTCCTCCCCCCTATATGGCGGTATTATTACCCGGAGAGGAGAGACCCTGCAATATGTAACCAGGATGTACGATACGTTCTATATGTCGTACACTAGATCGTGATATTGTATCAGTGATCAGTGTATGGCGGTAATATGAATGCACGAATTGTAGTATAAATGTATATAAGTGCAGGTGAGAGAAGTTTGACGTGTTACCAGAGCCCCGTATGAGCTGCATATGGCGGTATTATTACACTATATGGCGGTATACATGAGTATGGGTAGAAAATGGCAGAAGAGATGGGTAAATAATGTGCAATAGGAGTGTGTAACAATCTATATTACCCTGGCACTGTATAGAGGTATCATACTGTATGGACTGTATATGGCGGTATTACCTTTACACTCTATGGCGGCATTCATGTATAATTGCAGAAAATGCCAGAAAAGTAACAGGTCAACAGAAGAGAATGATTATAGGATACAATGATCTGCGCTCTAACACTCAATGGGGGTCATTTATCTTTAGTATCACATTTGTACTAGGCTTTCGATTGGTTGGGGGGATTTTAGGAGTGTTAAAGGAAATCTCCCTGGAATACTTACGGATCCAGGCACCAGGACTGTGGTATCTTCTTATATTCCTTCTAAAATCTACTTTTATAATTATGCTAATGAGCCTTATGGGCTTCAGGGCTTGTTACCAGAGTCCCTCCGTGCTGCAGCTTCACAGGCTGTTACACTGTCTCCCCCCCTGCTCCCTCAGAACTCCCCACTCCCTCTGCCTGATGTAATCTCACAGAGTGGGTGGGGGAAGTTCTCCTGTACAGTCTGTGAATATGTAGCACTGAGGGGCTCTGGTAACACCCCCCAAGAGCCTTTTCTCACTCACCCATAGAACTTTCCCTTTGCGGCAGGAAGTTTGGAGAGAAGATGGATCTGACCCCGGGAAGGGTAATGCACATTATTAATTCACATCAGAATTGTCTCCTAATGAAATTCCCGTCCTCTCCTCTCGCTACGCTGCAAATCTGCTAGAAATCCGGTAGGACATGACTACAATTACAATGTGATCAAGGCGAGGAGACAAAGTTGGTCGGAGTTGATGAGCGCTGATTAGAATAATTCTGAAAGCGACTTGATGAGCGACGGATGCCGGGAGCAGGGCACCATGGGAATTTGACAAAGTTTTGTGTAGGTTCTGAAATTGGGGTAGGGATTGATGGTGCCGGGATCTCCTGGGCCTCCCCATAGATCTTCACACCTTCTCTTCTTGTCCTCATTTCAAAGGAGACAAAACCTCGTCTTTAATTCCTCGTCGTAACATAAATGGTAATAAAAATACGGAAGATCAAGAAGAATTTCCGGAGTAAATGTTCCAGCAGAAGCCGTTCTGAGTCACAGAAGTATCAAAAAGAGATTATTATATGAACAGCACCACTCCTGCGCTCAGGCCGCGCCTGGTATTACACCTCAGACACACGCATTGCATTTGGACTGAGCTGTAATACCAGACACAACCAGTGCAGAGGGGTGGCGCTGTTTTTAGATTTGGAGCTTAGTTATCAGCATGAGAGACCTATAGATTCATCGCTCTGGGAGGTGGGGGACACCAAAGCTCTAATGGTATGAGAGTAGTTATAGGTGTTTCCCAGTAATGAATATTAATGACCTCTGCTTATACTACTAACAGCATACAAAAAGTGCACAGCACAGCAGTGTGAGGACACGCCCCAGTACAGAACTGGAATATAAATCCACATTCCACAGTCCTGCAGCTGCTAACAACACACAGGTATGATTACACATCTCTTGGGAGACAATAACTAACACTGGTTGCAGAGAGCACAGAGCACAGCAGTGTGAGGATACAATCCAGTGCACTTGCAGAAGCTACAATCTTGGAATATAAATCTATATTTCACAGTCCTGCTGCTACTAAAAACATACACATCTCTCCAGGGGCAATACCAAATACTGGATGCAGAGAGCACAGAGCATTGTGAAGACACACCCCCAGTGCACATGGAGAAGCTACAATCCTGGGATATAACTCCATATATCACAGTCCTGCTTCTACTAACAACATACACAAAGGTCTGGTTACACATCTCTCCAGGGACAATAGCTGACACTATTTGCTGACAGATATCACTTATCTGATGTACAGAGGGCGGTATTAATTACAGAGGGTGGTATTAATTACAGAGGGCGGTATTAATTACAGAGGGTATAACAAGCCGTCCACCTGTGTGACATCACATGACTAGGGATATAACAAGCCGTCCACCTGTGTGACATCACATGACCAGGGATATAACAAGCCGTCCACCTGTGTATCCACTGACAGGGAATAAGGAACCATCTCCTGTGTGACATCACAGGACCCGAAAATTACCAGCCATGCACCTGTGTGACATCACAAGACGAGAATATAATATAACTAGCCGTGTACCTGTGGACATCACATGACAAGGGATATACAACGCTGGCACCTGTGTGATATTACTAACCAGGGATATACCGAGCTGTGCACATGTGTGACATCTGACACCAGGGTATACGACCTGCACCTGTGTGCATCACTGACCAGGGATTAACACTGTGCACCTGTGTGCACACAGATGACCAGGGAATATAACAGCCGTCCACCGTGTGACATACAGACCATGGATATACAAGCAGCGTCCCTTGTGACATCAAGACCAGGGGTATAACGAGCCGCATCTGTGTGACACACATGACCAGGGATATAACAAGCTGTGCACCTGTGTGACATCACATGACCAGGGATATAATGAACCGTGCACCTGTGTGACATCACATGACTGGGATATATAAGCCGTCACCTGTGTGACATCACAGACCAGGGATATAAACAAGCCGTCCACCGGTGTGATATCACATGACAAGGGATATACAAGCTGTGCCCTGTGTGACATCACATGACCAGGGATATAACGAGCCGTGCACCTGTGTGACACACATGACCAGGGATATAACGAGCTGTGCACCTGTGTGACATCACATGACCGGGATATAACGAGCTGTGCACCTGTGATATCACATGACTAGGGATATAAGGAACCATGCTCCTGGTGTGACATCACAAGACGAGAAATATAATAACTAGCCGTGTACCTGTGTGACCATCACATGACAAGGGATATACAAGCTGTGCACTTGTGTGCACACACATGACCAGGGATACCGAGCTGTGCACCTTTGACACTCACGACAGGGTATACGACCCTGCACCTGTGTGACATCACATACCAGGGATATAACAAGCTGTGCACCTGTGTGGACATCACATACCAGCGATATAACGGGCCGTGCACCGTGTGACATCAATGACCAGGGATATAGCAAGCTGTGCACCTTGTGACATCCCATGACAGGGGTATAACGAGCCCTGCACCTGGGTGACATGACTGACCAGGGAATATACAAGCTGTGCACCTGTGTGACATCAAATGACCAGATATACACACTGTGCACCTGTGTGACATCACATGACAAGGATATACAAGCTGTGCACACCTGTGTGGCATCACATGACCAGGATATAACGAGCTGTGCACCTGTTGTACGTCACCATGACAGGGATATATAGCCGTGCACCTGTGTACATCACTGAACAGAAATAACAAGTCACCTTGGTGACGTCACATGACCAGGGATATAATGAGCTGTGCACCTGTGTGACATCACTGACCAGGTATATAACTATCTGTGCACCTGTGTGACACACATGACCAGGGATATAATAGCTGTGCACCTTGTGAGTCACATGACCAGGGTTACGACCGTGCCACCTGTGACCAATGACCAGGGATATAATGAGGGCAGTTGCACCTGTGTGACATCACATGACCAGGATAAATGAGCCGTGCACCTGTTGTTACAATCAGCTACCAGGGATATAATGAGCCGTGCACCTGTGTGACATCATGACCGGTGTACTGGACTCATACCAGGATATAATGAGCCGTGCACCTGTGTGACATCACGATGACAGGGATATAATGAGCCGTGCACCTGGGTGACATCACATACCAGGGAATAATGAGCCGTTGCACCTGTGTGACATCACATGACCGGATATATGAGCCGCACCTGTGTGACATCACATGACCAGGGATTAATGAGCCGTTGCACCTTTTGTGACATCACATGACCAGGGAATAATAAG
The DNA here is from genome assembly GCA_019512145.1 of Engystomops pustulosus. Lineage (NCBI taxonomy): Eukaryota > Metazoa > Chordata > Amphibia > Anura > Leptodactylidae > Engystomops > Engystomops pustulosus. The sequence goes on along the minus strand of WNYA01000235.1, from coordinate 100,643 downwards.
CCGTGCACCTGTGTGACATCACATGACCAGGGATATAATGACCGTGCACCTGTGTGACATCACATGACCAGGGATTAATGAGCCGTGCACCTGTGTGACATCACATGACCAGGGATAATGAGCCGTGCACCTGTTGAATCACATGACCAGGGATATAATGACGGCACTTGGACATACATGACCAGGATATAATGAGCCGTGCACCTGTGTGACATCACATGACCAGGGATATAAGAGCCGTGCACATGTGTGACATCACAGCCAGGGATATAATGAGCCGTGCACCTGTGTGACACACAGGAATTGGTGTTTATCTATAGCAAGTAAACAATAAAGCTTCTATAAAACCAAGAAGAATTAATAAGAAAGTATTTTGGAAAATGAAATAACTTTTATTGTAAAAGGGACATCCCCTTTAAGCATGTAACCAGATGCTGGTTTCATACTGTAAGTCTCCGATTTATACAATGTATTTTGCATTAGAACCCATAGCTTGAAATATCAGGAGCATCTGATGTCATGGAACCTCCTTATGGCGATACAAATGCCACAGGGACGGTCCAGTCTGCATTGACCACTATACAAGATCTGGTGCCATGTTTTTCCAAAAAGATCTCATAAGGAATAAAACATCCCTAATCAAGAAAATACATGGATCAAGGTTGACCTCGGAGACTTTCTCATCCGGGGATGTCTCCAGCGACGTAAAACCTATTGTTCCTCAGATGTTCCCTCCATACAATAGCAAACCTTTACTTTACACTTATTTCTCTAACGCTCCGGCTAATAACTCATCCAGATCTCAGGAAGCCCAGACTTGGGGACGAGCGGGAGAAGTAGGTTACAAGATGTAAAATCCTTTAATTGGGCTATGGGGGGTTCCTGCCCATCTCATGCATCCCATTATCCAGATACAGGTTCTCCATGAACAATCCGTACTGGGTCTCTACAGTAACATCTAACATCTCGCTGCATCCGTGTACGACCACCACTGAGGAGTCCGCCTCTGGCACCTGGACGTCCTCGGAGGGGGAAAGGGTTCTCATTAAGGGTTGTCTTGGCTGTAATAACTGATTCTGCTGTCTTGGATGGGGGATTCATTGAGATTTTTGGAGGAGCAATTGACCTTGACCATGTACATTATCATGTGAGCAGCTTGGCCAAGTGAATGGTGCTGAGCCGCAATACCAAGCACAGCCACTATGCAGGAATAGCGCTGTGTTTTGTAGGAGCGTCTGAATGCTGCATCTCTCTATTTCATTCCCACAGGAAGAACAACACGAACAGAACCGGAGGTCCACTCCGTGTAGTGGCTGATGCCAGGAGTTGCCCCTCAGCTTCAGTTTTTTTTGCAGTTTTTGTAGGTGAGTTGCAGTTCCTAACACTCAGTTGTCTGACCCCCGCAATCTGATATTTATGGAAAATTCTTGTAAGGAGCAGAATAAACCACTACTGGCCAATCAGATGTGCATGTCCATGACCTGTAAACGGATCGGGGTTCAGGGTTTGGTCTAAGTGCTGCCACCATTCTTGACTTCTACTAAAACTTTACTGTGGGTTTCTAACTTTTTGATGTGTTTCACAGTTCTGTGGATATTTTCTCACTCAGCGCTAAAATGTTACATTGTATCGAGCGCGACTGCAAATAAGACTCGAATAACATTGATAAACTTATCCATGACAAGTCTCCCGGTCGGACTTGATCACCTCTGTTGAGCCCCGAATCTTACCCAATACTAGCCCCCACTTATCCAATAGTGAACAGCAACAATTTTGGAAGTGGCGGAGGATGGGTATTACTTATGGGCACAATTCACCCCAATCCGACCCTGATTGTTTCCATATGTTACTGCCCATTATTTTAGGTTACTCCAACCTTCTCTTATAATAAATATATTATTAGGATATTAGGATTATTAGGATAATATTAGGTGTTGATACATTAATATAATATGACCATCAAAAGGAATACAAAGTACAAAACATTACAAAAAGTGACTAATCTCATCTGATAGAGAAGTACAAACCGTCAATGTCCATTGGATGAAAACACTCGTTCTATTTCCTTATGGTCTTATTTAGAATGGTGTTTGATACAATGTTACTTTTGATACTTTGCATTGTGTCTTCTCAGTCTGGGGGTCCGCAATGTACTGTATGCACATAGGGTAGTACACAAGGCTGAGGGGTTCTGTCATGGGAAGTGATGGGGGGGATCAGGGGACTGGTGATTTTGTAGTCCCCCCTGTTCACATCCTATGAGCCACCAGGAGATGGGCCGGGGGCTGCCAGTGCCGCGGCTCCTGACACACAGTTAAATGACCCACTTCTTGCAGACTCAGAGAAAAAAAGGGCTTGTGTTTAGGGCTTTGGAAACTGCCTTTTAATAAGACCATCCTTTCGCTGTCGCATGGGTCCTCTAAGCATGGCTCATGTTCCGAATTCCCTGCAGCCAGCCATTAGTGCGGGAGGTAATAGGGATATGAAGCCGTCTGGCTCAGTAAATATTGCCCAGCTCCTAGGAGGAAGCAGAGCCCATTACTTAGGTCCTGAGTCCAGGAGGAGTTTATATTGCAAGGAGGAGGGGGAGGGGGGGGGGGGCGCGTTGTCACTGCGGCGCTGTTTAATGCTCTCCCGGTTCTCACAGGGAAATTGAAGCAAACATCTCATGACCCCGGTGTCACAAGTGCATCGCACAACATATAACCTGCTTCATACATCACACAGACAGTACAGAGCCGCTCGCTACATAATCACTGAGCCACATCACTATGGGAAGCCACGGACCTGAAGGAGTGATAGTCCTGCAGGGAAGCATCTGTAATTATGGGCCACGCAGCCGGTGCCGGTGGTAGGTATTGCCTATATATAGGGATTTAGTTCCACGATTGTAGCTCCACTAAGTGCACTCGGGGGTAGTGATGTACCCTCACAACACACCCCCTTTAACCCGGTGCAATCATGTTAAACGTGGAGTGTGTGTGGTGATTGAGCGCCTGCGGCTCCTGTTTATATTTAATAGTTAGCCCATTCAGGAGCAAAGAGCCGTCTCTTCTAGTGAGGGGAGCTCAATGAGCAAGATCACGAAGCAGAGGCCGTAATTCCCATAACTAACTCGGGGGAATTGTCTTCAACTGCTGTGCTCTGTGCTCTCTTGCAGCAGTTTAGAGTCTTGTCTCTGGACGATGTGCAATCAGACCTTTGTGAATGTTGAAGTATCATGCAGGACTGTGATATATGGATTATATTCCAAGGATTGTACTTCTCCTTCTCCAAATGCACTTCGGGTCATGTCCCTCACACTGCTGTGCTCGGTGCTTTCTGCAGCAGCCAGTGTTAGATATTGTCCCTGGAGTGAGTAATCATACATTTCTTTATACTGTTAGTAGCAGCAGGACTTTGAAATGGCGATGTATATTCCAGGATTATAGCTTCTCCGAGTGCAGAGGTTTTGTGTCCTCACACTGCTTGTGTCTGCGCTCTGTACAGCCATGTGTAAGCTTGTCCCTGCCAGAGATGTTTCATTATACCTTTGTGATGTTTGATAGTAGCACAGACTGTCACTAATGGTAGTTTATATTCCAGGATTGTAGCTCCTTCTCCATGCACTTTGATTGAATTAGTATTATATATGTCTTTCTTAGGTTGATTTTTGCTGCCCCCCTCCCCCTCTTCCCTCCCCGTGACTGAGGCCAGCCTGACACTTATGAGTCACAGGATCTGGCATGGGGGGTAAGGCTTCACGTCTTTGCAGCAGAGGGAGGAGGCCCGAGACTTAACACACCACCTGCCAAAAATAATGTGCGGCGGCCTCCCGGAGTACTCAGTCTCTGTAATAGGTTGGGACTGTCTGTGCTTCGCTCTGCCGTGGGATCCTCAAACAGCCGGTCAAGGACAAGCAATCCAGCTAAAGGGCGGCCGGGCCTCCCAATACCCATGGTGGGTGATGGGACCCTCATGTCAGAAGCCTGATTGGGCGATGGAAACTTAAAATCAGCGCTATTCCTTGAACTTCTGCTTTGAGTGGTTTGCCACAAGTCTCATCACATCGGAGGGTCTTCATTCCTCTTTCATCTGTAACTCGATCATGGTGGTCAGTGCTAGAGTCCATTGTAAATGTATCGGCTGGTAAACATGGGGGAGGCGGCTAAGATGACATCTTCTGGTGCTCTGTGTGAGTGAGAGCTAGATGATATCTTCTGGTGGTCCTGTGAGTGAGGGGCTTAGAATGATATCTTCTGTGTGTCTGTTTGGAGTGAGGGAGCTAAGATGACATCTTCCAATGGTCAACATAAGTTAGAGGGCTAAGTTGATGTCTTTTGGTGGTCTTCATGAGGGAGGAGGCTAAGTTGATTTCTTTTGGTGGTCTTCATAAAGGAAGAAGGATAAATTATGTCTTTTTCTGATTTTCATGAAGGAGGGGCCTAATTTGAGTCTTTTGAGGTCTTCTTGTGTGAGATAGGCCATTGACATCTTTCAATAATTCATCATGAGTGAGGGGGCTAACTGGCTCTTAAGTGGTCTTCATGAGTGAGGGGTCTAAACTTACATCTTTGGTGGTCTTCATTAGTGAGGGGTCAGTTGACATCTTTTGGTGGTCTTCATAGTGAGGCCTAAGTTGACATCTTGTTGGTGGTCTTCATGATTGAGGGGTAAGTGATTCTTTCAGTGGTCTCCATGATTGGGAGGGGTCTAAGTTGACATCTTTTGGTGGTCTTCATGAGTGAGGGGTCTAAGTTCCCATCTTTTGGTGGTTTCATGAGTGAGGGGCTGAAGTTGACATGTTTGGTGGTCTTCATGGTGAGGGGTCTAACGTTCCATCTTTTGGTGGTTTCATGGATGAGAGGGCTAGGTTGACATCTTTCGGTGGTCTTTCTTGCGTGAGTAGGTGAATAGTCTCATGGTGAGAGGCTAAGGCACTTGCTTTAGTGGTCTTCATAGTGGGGAGGCTAAAGTTGACGTCTTTTCAGTGGTCTTCATGAGTGAGGGGGCTAAGTTGACATCTTTGGTGGGTCTTCATGAGTGAGGGGGCTAAGTTACCATCTTTTGGTGGTCTTCATGGTGATGGGTCTAAGTTGACATCTTTCGATGGTCTTCATAGTGAGGGGTCAAGTTAACATCTTTTGTGTCTTCATGAGTGAGGAGGCTAAGTTGAGATTTTTGATGATCTTCATGAGTGAGAGGCTAGGTGACATCTTTTTGGTGGTCTTCATGATGAGGGGTCTAAGTTTCCATCTTTTGGTGGTCTTCATGAGTGATGGGTCTAAGTTTCCATCTTTTGGTGGTCTTCATGAGTGAGAGGACTAGGTTGACATCTTTCGTGGTCTTCTTGCTTGAGTAGGCTAATTCAACATATTTCAATGGTCATCATGAGTGAGGGTCTAAGCTTACAATCTTTTGGTGGTCTTCATGATGAGGAGGCTAAGTTGAATCTTTTGATGATCTTCATGAGTGAGAGGGCTAGGTTGACATCTTTGGTGGTGTCTTCATGAGTGATGGTTCAAGTTCCATCTTTGGTGGTCTTCATTAGATGAGAGGACTAGGTGACATCTTCGGTGGTCTCTTGCGTGAGTAGGCTATTCAAATTTCAATGGTCATCATGAGTGAGGGGGTCTAAGCTTACATCTTTGTGGTCTTCATGAGTCCGGGTGAAGCTACATCTTTTGGTGGTCTCCATGAGTGAAGGGGATAAGTGAGATCTTTCAGTGGTCTTCATGAGGGAGGGGTCTAAGTTGACATCTACCAGTGGCCTTCATTTATGACACTAAAGCTCATAGGATGTTGCACAGCTCAGCAATCACTGGCCTCCAGCAGTCATATCTGAAGAGGCAAGTGGTGGTCTCCACACAACCTGCAGGAGACTGTGTCAGTGTTTGGTACCCCATTCCACTTACCTGATATACTCTCCAGCGTTGTCTCCCACGAGCTCTGGGAGAGGTCATTTTTTAATAGAATACTGACCTCCGTAGATATGAATTAGGGTCAAATAGAATCTTACAAGCAATGGAAACTCTCGCTCCACATGTAGAATTCTAAAGAGGAAATTAGCCCATACGGAGAAGTTGCTATAGTCCCAAAAGCTCGCTAGTGTGGGCCGACATCTAGGCATCATAATGGATCTCAATGAGAACGATACGGAGGTTCATGTCACACTTTGTGAAAAAGAGGGAAAAGTGTAGAATCCCCTGGCTGGTCCCGGTATTTTCTACTTCATTTTACGTCAAATAAACAAAGAAGCTGAAAGGGTCCCCGCCAATTCTAAAACTTGTCCGTCTCTGACCAGCGATCACTTAAATGATGGAGGTCGTTGTCCATGCATCCGTGCTGCGCCACGTCATGCTGGAAATAGAGAAAAATAGGTGACGTAGGGGTGCTCGACCTGCACTCCTAGGGACCCCATTCTGGTGATTAGTAGGTCTTCCAGTCAGAGACCCCCGTGAGAAGTACTTATGCCGTATCCTGTGGATTATATTAGGCACATCCCCTTTAATGATATGATTCCCTTGACATGGTTGGCACGCATAGAAGCCCTTGTTCCTGTGATACACAAACAATTATACAGGAACACCCTTTAAGGGCTGGGTGGCACATTGAATGTGTGGACTTTCTGACCTCTGCTGGAACCCACCCCCTCCAATTGTTTGGGATTCTCCTTTATCCTGTGACTTCTTCATATTCTTGCAACATTTCATCTTCCACAATGAGAAGTAACGGTAGTTTCTATACATAAAGTAGTCGCAGAGCTGGTGGGTGATGCTGCGTCTCCCACTCCGAGAAAGACATCAAGTTTCTACGTTTCCCTCCTCTCCGGACTTTGAAAGCTGAGACTTGTGCCTCCAACATAGTGTAAACAAAGCCATTGTGACCGGCTACAATGTCTCTCTATTGTAACGCTCCGGCATCGGCCTCCCAATCCATTGCTCCTTCAATGCTGAATCCCAACAACGAGGCAACACCATGGTTGCCTTTTTCTTCTCCTCCAAGGACAACATTTAACAAGATGAAAGTTTGTGTTTAGCAGGTTTTCATGCGGATTCTAAACGAACCCTTGGCAACGGCGGAGGAGAATGAGTGGTGTGTCTCGTTTGTCGAAAACTTTGTTCTCCCCCCGGGGCAAGTGCTACGACTGCAGGGAAATTTTTTTGCCTCCCCCGGAGACGCTCTAATATATTCCTCGGCTTCCGCATTTCATCGTTCAATAACTTAATCTGGAAAGTCAGGGAGACTTATCGCCTGCCGGAGGTGGCGTCCGTCTAGCGTATGTGCGCGACAGATCCCCCCCCCCCCCCCGTTGTATTTTAGGGGAAAGCAATAGAAACCTGGCAATACAGAATTATTTGATTTAACTCCTTTGGTCCCTCGCGGCCCGGTCCATAGATCCGACATGACACTCCACACTCTCACACTCATGTGATTGTGGGGGAATTACTGCAAGTTCTTGGAGCCAAGGAGAAGAGTCAGAAGACAATGTGGGAACACACCATCCAATAGCGTTGGATTCTTAACTGCTTCATCCAGTCATTGGCTGTATCAAAAGACCCCTCCTCGTATTTAAAGGGGTTGTCCTAACTTAATTGTTATCCCTACCCACACTAGTCTGAGCCTCACTGGGTCTGGTTATTTGGGGCCGCTCACATCTCCAAAGAGAAGAATACACATCCCCAACTTATGGACCGACCCCATTCTCTGCATTCTAAACGGGGTCCCAAAGTTGGACCCCCCTGATCACGTTGTTACTGCCCTATCCCTGAGATACGTACAATAATTAAAAACTTGGGACAATTTAATGCTCAGAAACTTTTGCAGTTTGGTTTAATGTTTGTAGGTTTCCTTGAATCATGGGGTCCTTACATGCAAATGCAGAAAAACTTCCACTACTGCCGCCTATTTGGTGTGCTTTACTTCCACTATTTGTATACAGGCCATCCCCGGTTACTACAGTTTCGTCTGGAGGTTTGTTCTTAAGGTTGATTTTGGAGGTAAGTGGAACTGTAATCTTTTATAAACTGTAACTATCGCTTTTGTCTCTGTGACAGTTGAATAGTTAAAATGTGGGTTGTCATAAGAACCAGGATTAACACTAATATCTTAATTACGACACACCTGGATAACTGTTATAGCCTGTAGGTAACCTAAAGCGAACTACAACGAGTTAATTACCAACATCCAGAGGTCCGTCTTAACTAGGGTCGTATGAAAAAGTCTGGTGTAGTAGGGGACCGTCTGCATATACTAAATCAGGGAAATCTCAACAAAGGAGGATCTTAACATTAGCAATTTAATGAAATGGGATGTCTCAAAACTACAACGCCAGCATGTCCCTGCTGGTGGCGGCAATCATAGCCCTGCTGAGGGTTGTAGTTTTCACAGCGTCTGGGACCTCATGATTGTGACCATGCTGTATATAAGTGAAGAGCCCATAGTTCGGCATGAGGATGCCATCCCCTGGACAGATCAGCTTTCAGTATAATGAGTATGTGAACCGGGGGTCGGCTGGACACAAAGCACTGAGGTCTGAACAAGGGGGACATGTCCTGCCCGACATGGAGAAGAAGTTATTGTGTGGAAGAGACACTTTGTAACTTGTGCACACTTAATAAACTGCAAACCAAGCGTCCTAATAACATCCCCGGATACCTGCGCCCCCACAACACAAATTATAACACAAAGTATGGAGGCGCTAATCTGGACCCCTATAGCTAAAAGTGGAATGAGTTTTAAGAAATTTGGTCCTTTGACTGGTCATTCGAAAATAGATTCATCTGAAAAGGACTGCAGCAAACTTCTCATCAAAACTGAAAGTGCTTCATGTGAGATCTCTGTGCGTCGTCCCCTCCCTCCGGTCTGTAGTAGCCATATCCAACGTGGCGAAAACTCGGAGAGGCGAGCCCCAAAGTGAACGTCTAATGGGCCCCACTTACCCTTAAAAAATATACATACAGTATAACACAACATATACACAGACATAAGATTACCCACATATACACGACATACCGCATTAACACCATAACACGGCACAGACAGACAGCATATACACACCATATCCACACCATGAATACACATACTACAGCATAGAGACATCATATACACACTCCCATATACACACCATATACACAGACATACACCATATACACAACCATATACCACATACATACAGCATATATACATCATATACCACATCGCATATACACCCATATCACCCCACCTACACATACATACATCATATATACATCATATCCACACATAGAGCATATACACACCATATACCAGCTAACACCATATACACACCACACACATCATACGCATATTACATCATATACACACATACATCATATAACATCCTATACACAACATACACCATATACCACATATACACTCCATACAGCATTATACATGATATACACACATCCACATATACCAACCATAATACACAGACTACAACAACCAGATACAAAACCCTATACACAACTACAGCATATACACACCTATACACAGACATACACCATATACACATCATATACCAGACATAGAGCTTATACACACATATAACACAACATACAGCATATACACACCATAATACACATACATACAGCAAGATACACACCATATTCACAACATCAGCATATACACACCATAACACAGACATACAGCACTACACACCATATCACGACACACACCAATCACATCATATACACACATACTAAGCATATACACACCATAGACACAGCATACAGCATTCTACACACATATATACACAGACACGACACAGCATATACACACCATATACACCATAACACACATATACACAGCCACTACAGCAATATAGCCTCATTTACACAACATCAGCATATAACACACAATAACCTACATACACATATAGACATCATATACACACATCAGCAATACACCATATACACAGACAATTAACAGCATATACACACCATATACAGACATACACCATATACACACCATTACACAACTACACATATACACAACATACAGCATCTACACCCCCAAGGACAGTTTTCTAATCCGGAGAGTTAACCCGTACATATCTGCTCTTCTACAAGCCTGCGCTGACCCCCTCGCTCATATCGGAGGAGATGGGATGAGACTCTCGTCTTGCCTGATCGCTGGATGTGACATTATTGACAGGATTGATTATTGTCTCAGCAATCGTCGTCCTCCTCCCGATCTCCATTAACAGTCTCGTAAAGTGACCTGGTCTATAATTGTGCGGAGACACGGCAGCGCCAGACCCGGAGAGACCTATATCCATCTCCTGGAGGGAAAACGCGCTGATATGAAGGATGTCATTCCTGCTCGTAGGATTGGTTTCCCCATACTGGAGTAGGGAAATAGTGGGGCTAGAACTGAGGCGGAGCTCTCATTCCATTATCACCCCCATCTCCACTTCTTCCTACTTGTATTAACCCATTGCCCAAATGACAACAGTGGATGGAAGCACTTCAATTGCACTTACCTAACCTTCTATTAAATCTAAGCCCTCACCGTAACCGTTATTGATCCGGCTACTAAAGATCTGCTCTAAGCCACCCATAGACCTGCGCCATTGTTTGTCTATGGAATTGGCCCATGGACGATTTATGGACTTGTCTGAGCCCCACTTATGGAACTATCCATGGACCTATGCTTGCCCATTGACACAACTATAGAGCTGCCCCATGCCCCCTCTATGGATCTGCTAATGACCCCATGTATGGTTTTCCCATGGACCCAATCATGGAACCACAATAGACCCCCTGGCCCTGTCTATGGACCACATCTCTGTTACGACTTTTTTGTGGGGGTGGGTTACTACTTTGACTACTCATGCACTCATTTATGGACGCAACCATTGACCAAGTTATGGACCTGGTCCTTGGCTCTAGTCATAGACCATACTCATGCATCCTCTATGGACTGGCCCCCTTTGGCCTACTTATAACCTACCCTTGGCTTCTATCTATGGAACCTCTCAGCACCCATCTATACCTGCCCATTGACCCACTATAGACCGCCCTTGGCTCTACTTGGACCTACTCTTGCAACCATGTAATGACCTGCCCATTGACACGCTATAAGCCCTGCCCATGCACCCTCTATGCATCTGCCCATTGACGCACATTAGACCTTCTTGGCTCTATCTATGGACCTACGCATGGCCCCATCTATTTATCTTCCCCTTGACCCACATTAGAACCTGTCCTGGGCTCTATCTATGGACCTACTCATGCACCCTCTATGGATCTGCCCATTGACCCACAATAGACGGCCCTTGGCCTCTATCCATGGACCTACTCATGCACCCATCTATGGACCTGCCCATGGACACCTATAGAGCCTGCCATGCACCCATTATGGATCTGCCCATTGACCCACATAGAAAGACCTGTTCTGGCTAGACTATGACCTACTCAGGCACCCATCAATCTATGGGATCTGCCCATTGACCCACATAGAGACCTGTGCCCTTGCGTCTATCTATGGACATCCTCGTGCACCCATCTATGGATCTGCCCAGTACCCACTTATAGACTGTGGCCATGGCCTCTATCTATGGACATACTACCATGCACCCGTCATGGATCTGACCCATTGACCACTTATAGACCTTCCCTTGGCTCTATCTATGGACCTAACTCATGCACCCCGTCTTGGATCGGCCCCAGTGACCGCACTTATAGACCTGCCTTGGCTCTATCTATGGACGTAATACTCATGCACCCATCGATGGATCTGCCCATTGAACCCACATATAGACCTGCCACTGACTCTATCTATGACAATCTCATGCACCCATCGCGGACTGCCATTGACCCACATATAGACCTGTCCCGTGGTCTCTAGCTAGGACCATACTACATGCAGCACCCATCTATGGATCTGCCCATTGACCCCCCTATAGACCTGCCTTGGCTCTATCTATGAAAACGCATGCACCCATCTATGGACTGACCATTGACCCACTTATAGACCTGCCACTGGAGCTCTATCTATGGACATACTCATGCAACCCATCTATGGATCTGCCCATTGCCCACCTATGAGACCTGCCCTTGGCTCTATCTAGGGACATACCATGCACCCTCTATGGACCTGCCCATGACACCTATAGGGCTGCCCATGCACCCATTAGGGATCTGCCCGCTGAACCACCATTGGGCCCTGCCATGGCCACTTATAACCTCCCATGGACCTGTCCACTATAACCTGCTCATGACCCTGCCTATGGACCGTTCAAGGACCTGCCTATGTGATCTTCCCAATCTAACTCACAGCACAAAATATTCCACTTTGCATGTGAGAATTCCCCATGCTCCCAACCCATCAAACTTCCCCCTGCATACTGAATGTCCCAGGACTGTCCATAAACTGGATAGTAACCCAGCAAGTTTACTAATACTATGGGGCGCAAAGCCGATAGAGTAGCATCATCCATGAAATACAAGCCATACCCTCAAAAAGGCTTAAAAAGTTTAGAAAAACATATTAAAAATAAACAAAATTACAAATTTACAATAATAACTAAATAACCCAAACCCAAGAAAACTACTTCCCCCTTGAGTCCCATCCACAACTACAGCAATCCCCGGTTTGGTACAGGAATTCGGGTCTTGTAGGTTTTGGGTTCTTAATTGAATGTGTATGTAGTCGGAACGTATATTTATCATTGTAAACCCAGCAAAAAATGTTTGTGACATTGGATTTAAAAATGTTGGGTTGTCTGGGATAACTTTACGCTGATCTTGTAGCCGGGGACTAAAGTACATTAACAACATTCAGAGTTCCGTTGTAACTAGGGTCTTCTGTAAGTCAGGTGTTTAAGTAGGGGCCCCCGCCTGTATAAGGTGTGATAGAGTTGAGGGTTTCTGGTTTCAAAATCAAGTGGATACATATCAAAAACAGACTCGTAAGATCTGCAAATTGACTTCTCTCATGTATAGAGGGGGGGGGCACTTCCTTTATAACACTACAAGCTCTCAGATGTCGCTGTCACAGAGGTGGAATGAGCGCCGCTTCCCCTTTCAATTCATACCCCCTGTCGATTACCCTGAATAGGCGTAATTGTGCATGAAATCAACCATATCACTCACCAAATCTGCCGCGGATGAGCCTCCGCCTGCTGCTCCCTGCACCTATCCCCCCCGCTCCCCGGATCGTGTAATTTAATTTTGTATGCTATTTCCTTTCTCCGCGACATACAAGAGAGGATTGCCCTAAATGTAGCGCATGCCGCACGAATAATATCATCCCCAATCTCGTCACTCTTAGTACATTGGCCAGAGTCAAAATCAGAAGATTTGGCAGAATTGTTTTTTCCCGACTCCATGTAATGCATCGCGGGAATACTGCTGTCCCAGGATGATGGATTGCACATGTCCAGAGCCCGGAGTGATGATTCCTCGGGGAATGAGATACAATAACACACGGAGTGATGTCACTGCCCCACATCAACATCAACGCCTGCGCTCAATATCCCATTCAGGGAGGAGAAGGTTCACTACAGAAGTAAGCAGAGCCGAGAGAACCATTTTACAGTCCATACTCATACAGACAGCGCCCATACAGTACAGGAAGAATAATTTCCATTATGTACCAGCAGCAGCAAGTGAGTGCAGCTCGGAGTATAATACCGGATGTAACCTCAGGATCGTAATGGATAATATGTTCATGTAATGTAAACACAGGACTGCACAGCACCGAATCGTGATCCAGCTCTGTAGTATGATACAGGATGTAACTCAGGATCAGTACACAGGATAAATGGTCATGTAGGTACACAAGTGACTGCAAACCGCGCAGCAGAATAGTGATGCAGCTCGGGGTATAATACAGGATGTAACTCAGGATTCAGTAGCGGAGAAGTACTGTCATGTAAATTACCCAGTGACTGCACCAGCAGCAGACATATAGTGGCATCTCTGGAGTATAAAATACCGGGATGTAACTCAGGATCAGTACAGGATAAGTAATGTCCAGGTATGTACACAGTGACTGAACCAGCATTAGAATAGTGGTGCAGCTTCTGGGGTATAATACAGATGTAACTCAGATCAGTACAGGATAAGTAATGTTATGTATGTACACAGTGCTGCCCCTCACCGATAGGAGTGCAGCTCTAGGTATAATACGGATGTAACTCAATCAGTAACAATAAGTATTGTCATGTATGTACACAGTGACTGCACCCGCACAGAATATGATGCAGCTCTGAGTAATTACTGATGTAACGCAGGATCATACCAGGATAAGTAAGGTCATGTATGTACACAGTGACTTCACCACGCAGCATAGGAGTGCAGCTCATTGAGTAATAATACGTAGTACCATCAGATCAGTAACAGGATAAGGAATGTCTGTATGTACACAGTGACCTGCCACCAGCAGCAGATAGTGAGTGCAGCTCTGGAGTAGAATACGGATGTAACTTCAGGTCAGTACAGGAATAAGTCATGTCATTTATGGTACACCGTGACTGCACCAGCAGCATGAATAGTGAGTGCAGCTCTGGTTATAATCCATGGATTTAACTCAAGATCATAACAGTAAGTAATGTCATGTATGTACACAGTGACTGCACCAGCAGCAGAATAGTGAGTTGGGGGGGGCCAGGCCCTTTTTTTTCCCCTGGGGGGGGGGGGGGGTGGTATAATACAGGATGTAACTCGGATCAGTACTGATACTCATGTCATGTATGTATACAGTTACTGCAACCCACAGAATAGTGAGTGCACTCTGAGTATAATCAGGATGTAACTCAGGGATCAGTACCGGATAGTAATGTCATGTAGTTACACATGACTCACCAGCAGCAGAATAGGGAGTGCATCCTCTGGTGTTATAACAGTGTTAACTCAGGACAGTACGCAGGATAAGTATGTCATGTATGTACACAGTGTACTGCACCATCAGCAGAATGTGAGTGCAGCTCTGGGGTATAATACAGGATTACGCAGATCAGGACCGGGTATAATAATGTCATGTATTACCCATAACGGCACCACAGCAAATAGTGAGTGCGGCTCTGGTATAATACAGATGTAACGCAGATCAGTACAGGATAAGTACTTCATGTATGTACACAGTGACTGCAACCCGCAGCAGAATAGTGAGTGCGCAGCTGGGGTATAATACAGGATGTAACTCAGGATCATACAGGATAAGTAATGTCATGTATGCAGTGACTTGCACAGCAGCATAATGTGAGTGCAGCTCTGGGGTGTAGTGCTTTACAAGTATGTACATTTCTCTGCCATCCCCCCGTCCTCACATCTATAAATCCATTGTTTCTTCTAGCAGTAATTCTTGATATTCGACCTTCCTGTTGCTGTAATCGGCACTTCCCTGCTAATCAATGGAAATATATTCAGTGTTTCTCGCTGGCTCCTTCAACCTCTGGCTTTGGCTTTGATTTGCGCCTGTTGTCTGTTCTGTTTTTTGTATCATGAGCATTAAGACATCTTTCCTATAATAACTTGTAATGACTTGTAATTTATACCATATTAATAGATACTAGGTAATTACCAATCACAAGGTAACAACTACATGCATGGGTTTAAAATATGTGTGATGGGGTGAATAGTTCATGTATCAGTATACAGGGACGTTTTTTTTTTCAGCAAGTTGACCATGTACCCTGCAGTCAGTGTTAGGTTTTGTCTGACACTGCTTGTGCACTGTGCGCCAGTGCTTTGGAATGTCCTGGCGATATGTTTAATCGAACTTTGTGTTTTCTGTTCGTAGCAGCAGCCTGTGAATATGGATATATGGTCAGATTGTAAATTCTCCAAGTGCGGTGGGACGTGTCCTCACACTGCTGTGTTCGGCAGCTCTCACCATGTTGTTCCTGAGAGCCTGTAGTTAGACCTTTGGTAGGTTGGTAGTAGCGCAGGATGTGAAATAATGGTTATCTCCAGGATTGTAGCTGCTCCAATTGCACTGGGGGTGTGTCCCACACTGGCTGTTCTCTTTTTCTCTTATTTATTTGATTTACTATAATACTCATGAGAAACCAGCCATCCCCGAGCCTTCTGTTCCGCGTGGCTGCACCGAGCGCTGGGTGCTCTCCCACCTGATCACTGTAGACCAAATCCACCTTCCACCTTCCTATTGTGTTGGGGTTTTTTATTGCCTTATAGTTTGGATTTGGGATCACGACAGTATCACAAATCCCCCCCCCCCTCCTAAAATCTGGGCCCTGTCATGGGAGGTCAGGAGTCACGGGGGGGCGACATGCCCCCCGTGGTGATATTGTGGACTGATCTTGATTAGACCTTTTCCCCTCGGGGTTTGGTCGAGGATTTTATGTTCGGGCTCCGGAGTCCTGTGACATCGGAATTCGGTGCAAAGCACATTATCTCTAAATGGAATCCCCGGCGCGTGGATGACGGGAGCAGAGGCATTCGGAAGAACCTACTAACCTTTCATTTAAATAGAGAGGCTCGCTGTCAGCGTCTCCGCAATGAAGGAGTGCGGAGGGGCAATCCGCAGGGAAAGGCAACGGGGGCAACATCTTCGCCATGCTGAGCCGCGCGAGTGACATCCAGCAGAATTATAGACATTGCTATACTAGCCATCCGGTGTAATCCGGATGCGTAATGAGAGGGGGCACGCGCGACCACTGGAGAGCCGCACTCTACATGAGGAGCCTAACGTGACACATCAGAGAGCAGTACACCCTCTGAGTTATTGGGTCTTCTCACTGCAGACACTTACACCCACCCCTGTCACTGTCAACCCATTAACCTATGGGACTTGCCAGACTGTCCCTGCTCCCTGTTCACAACGCCGAGCAACTGGTGAATCACTGCCTTCTGATAGGTTGGCATCCCCGGAGATGAGGAAACTGAGGAGGGAACCTGTCAGCGGGTGTTACCCTGGGGTCCTTATCCAGTGGTTTTATATGGTGCAACCATACCAATATGTAGATTTTAGCAGCTGCAGGAATGTGAAATAAGGATTTATACCCCAGTTTTGAGTTTTTCCAAGTACAACTGAGTGTGGTCCTCACACTGCTGTTCTTTGTCTTCTCTGCAGTCATTTTAGGGTATTGTCCCTAAAATGTGTGCAACCTTTGCGTATGTTGTAAGTAGCGCAGACTGTGGTATATGGATTTTATTCAATGATTGTAGCTTCTTCAAATGCACTGGTGAGTGTCCTCACACTGCTGGTGCCTGTAACTCCCGCCAGCCAGTGTTATTTGTTATCCCTGGAGAGATGTGGATCAGCCCTCACCCTGCTGTGCTCTTGGGCTCTCTGTAGCCATGTTATGTATGGTCCCTGGAGAGATGTGTAATCAGCCCTCACACTGCTGTCTCTGTGCGCTCGCAGCCAGTGTTATGTATTGTCCCTGGAAGATGTTGTAATCAGACCTCACACTGCTGGCTCCTGTGCTCTCGTACCCTTGTTATGTATTGTCCCTGGAGAAGTGTATCAACTCACACTGCTGTGCTCTGTTCTCTCCCCTGCAGCCAGTGTTAGTCTGTCCCTGGAGAATTAAATCGACGCTCCCACTGCTGTGCTCGTGCTCTCTGCAGCCAGTGTTATGTATTGTCCCTGAGAGTGTGTATTACCCACAACTGCTGTCCTCTGTACTCTCTGCAGCCAGTGTTTGTGTTGTCCGTCGGAAGTGTGTAATCAGCCCCACACTGCTGTGCTCTGGGCTCTCTGTAGCCATGTATGTATGTCCCCTGGAAGATGTTTAACATCCCGCACACTGCTGGTGCTCTGTGCTCTCTGAGCAGTGTTATGTATATTGTCCCTGGAAGAGGTAATCAGAACCTCACCCTGCTGTGCTCTGTGCTCTCTGCAGCCAGTGTTATGTAACTGTCCCTGGCGAGATGTGTAAATCAGACTCACCTGCTGTGCTCTGTGCTCTCTGCTCAGTGTTATGTTTGTCCCTGAAGATTTTAATCAGTCCCTCACACTGCTGTCTCTGTTCTCTCTGCAGCCGTGTTATGTATTGTCCCTGAGAAGATGTGTAATCAGACCTCACAACTGCTGTGCTCTGTGTTCCCTGCCACATGTTATGTAAATGTCCTAGAGGAGCGATGTGTAATCATTCTCACAACTGCTGTGCTCTGTCCTCTCTGCAGCCAGTGTTATGTATTGGTCCCTGGCGAGATGTGTATCATACCTCACACTGCTGTGCTCTGCTGTGATCTCTGCACCAGTGTTATGTATTGTCACCTGGGGATGTGTCTCAGACTCACATCCTGCTGTCTCTTTGCTCTCTGCAGCCAGTGTTATGTACTGTCCTGGAGAGATGTGTTTCAGACCTCACACTGCCTGTGCTCTGTGCTCTCTGCAGCCAGTGGTATGTGATTGTCCCTGGAGAATGTTTAATAGCCTCACACTGCGGTGCTCTGGTCCTCTCTCCTCTGCAGCCAGTTTATGTATTGTCCTCTGGAGGATGTGTAATATACCTCACATGCTGTCTCGGTTTCCCTGCCCAGTGTTAATGTTTGTCCCTGGAATATTGTAATCAGTCGCTCACCTGCTGTGCTCTGTCCTCTCTGCAGCAGTGTTATTATTGTCCCTGAGGATGTTCAATCAACTCACACTGTCTTGTGGCGCTGGGCTCTCTCAGCCAGTGTTATGTTATTGTCCCTGGAGAGATGTGTATCGACCTCACACTGCTGGGCTCTTTGCTCGCTGCAGCCGTGTTAAGTATTGGCCCTGGAGAGATGTGTAATCCGTCCTCCACACTGCTGTGCTCTGTGCTCGCTGCAGCCAGTTTATTATTGTCCCTGGCGAGATGTGTAATCAGGCCTCACACCTGCTGGTGCTTTCTGTGCTCTTCTTCCCGTCCCAGTGACAGGTATTGTCCTGGAGAGATGTGTAAATCAGGCTCAACACGCTGTCTCTGTGCTCTCTGCAGCCAGTGCTATGTTATTGTCCCTGGATAATGTGGACATCAGACATCACAATGCTGTGCTCTGGGCTCTCTCACCCTTGCTATGGTAGTCTTGTCCCTGGAGAGATTTGTAATCAGACCTCACACTGCTGTGCTTCTGTCCTCTCTGCGCCAGTGTTATGTATTTGGGCCCCGGGGATTGTTTATCGACATCATACCTCACACTGCTGTGCTCTGGCTCTCTTCAGCCATCGTTAGGTGTTTGTGCTTGAGAAATGTGATCAGACCTTGTGTATAGTGTTTAAAGCTGGCAGACTGTGATATATGGATTATGTTTCCATGATTGCTGCTGCTTCTTCAAATGCACAAGGATTGTCCTCATCACTGCTGTGCTCTTTGCTCCCTGCCACCTGTGTCATGTACGCCCCTGACAGATATAGTATCATTGCGTATCTATTATGCAGGCATGACTGTGAAAGTGGATTTATATTCCAAGATTATACTGAGCATGTCCTCACACTGCTGTTCTCCCTCACCAGTGGAATTACACCTTTGTGTATGTTTGAAGCACAGGACTATAAACCATGGATTATATTCCATGATTATGCTGTAGTTAATCCTTTTTTTTTTTCAGTACAACCGCAGCGCTCTTAGTTTCGTGGAATTTACTATTCGTCAGAGGTCTGACAGATTCTCTTTAAATATTCGTTTGATACATTCCTTTGGATACACGTGTTGCATCAGTGTAACAAGATAAATCCATGACGGGCCTGCAATTCACATCACAACCACTGGGGCAGCACAGCGACCCATACCGAAGGCTACTGCAAAATCTAGTGGCCCCATGTATCCTGCGCCAGTTAGTGCGGCGCTATCCCTTAAAGGGGCGTTGCGTTCTTAAATGGAATTGTTAATGGGGGGATTTGGAGTTTTGAAAATGTGCCATTGTCTTGAAATCTCATGGAGACACATCAGGATGTGATTATGTGGGGACTCAAGACCTGCTGCATCCAAAGCTGTCAGGCAGACAAGGAGCACTCAAAAAGAGAGAGGCAGATTTTTTTTCTCCTGCAATACTCTGGCACTCTGTGTGTTTTGCTGCTACCGACACTTGTATAACAGCTTTGCTTTGAGTCGGGAACATCACCGGACTCACATACCTCCGTATATACCCAGACACATCTCATCACATTCACTTCAAAACCAAGAAACACGTCATCAGCATTACACAACTTGTGATATTACTACGAACAGTTTTCGAGGTTTAGAAATAACAAGTGAACACAGTCATCACCGACCACATGAACATTCCCTGCCACTACAGACAACAAGTGCACCCCAAAAACATTTTCATCTCCCCAAGAGTCCCAGCTTTCAGAGAGAACAACCAGGAGGATATACCAAATACAATAATCGGCCCCTATGTCACAAGAATATAACTACTATAATCTGCCCCTATGTACAGAATATAACACTATAATACTGGCCCCTATGTACAATATTTACTACCTATAATACTGCCCCCTATGTTACAAGATTATACACTATAATACTGGCCCCTAATTGTCAGAATATACTATATATACGCCCCCTATGTACAAGAATATAACTAATATAATACGCCCCCTATGTACAGGAAATATAACTACCTATAATACGGCCCCCTATGTCAGGAATATACTAACTATATACTGCCCTCTATGTACAAGAATATATTACATAATCCTGCTCCTATGTACAGAATTAACTACTATAATACGCCCCCTATGTACAAGAATTACATACTATAAAATACGGCCCCATGTACAGGAATATAACTATATATACTGCCCCCTAGTACAAGATATAACTACTATAATAACTGCTCCCTATGTACGGAATATAACTACTATAATCCTGCCCTATGTCCAGAATATAGCTACTATAATACTCCCCCCAGGGACAAGACTATACCTACTATAATAATACTGCCCCCTATGTACAGGAATATCACTACTAAATACTGCCCCTATGTACCAGAAACTACTATAATACTGCCCCCTATTAACAAGAAATAACTACTATACTACTGCCCCCTATGTACAGGAATATAACTACTATAAGACTGCCCCCTATGTACAGATATACCTACTATCATACTCCCCCCTATGCACAAGAAATATAACTACTATAAACTGGCCCCCCATGTACAGGAATATACACTACTACTCTAATACTGCCCACCCTATGTACAGGAATATAACTCCTATATACTGTCCCCCTATGTTACAGGACTATAACTACTATACATACTGTCCCCTATGAACAAGATAATAACTACCGATAATATGCCCCTATGTACAAGGAATTAACTACTATAATACTGCGGAGTAAAAAGGAGTTCCCCTAATATACCCCGACATATAACTACATACATACTGCCACCCTATGTACATGATATACCTACTATATTGTGCCCCCTATGTACAAGACATATAACTAAGATAATACTGCCCTGCCCCCTATTACAAGAAATATCTACTATCTAACTACTGCCCCCTATGTACAAGAATATAAGACATAATTCCGCCCCCTATGTACACGAAAAACTACTATAAGCTGCCGCCCCCTATGTACAAGAATATAACTACTGTAATCTGCCCCTATGTACGACGAATATAACTACTAATACTGGCCCCCCCTATGTCAGAATAGAACTACTATAATACTGGCCCCTATGTACAGATATAACTTATAATACTGCCCCTATGGTTTCAAAACAGAATATAATCTACTATAATACTGCCACCCCTATGTACAGGAATATAACTAATAAATACTACGGCCCCTAGATTCAGGAAGATATACTACTGATAATACGGCCCCTATGTACAGGAATAACTACTTATAATACTGCCTCACCATTACCAAAATTAATAACTACTAATAATTGCCCACTTGTACAGAATATAACTACTATAATACTGCTCCCCTATGTACAAGAATTATTTATAACGTACTATAATATTGCTCCCCTATGTAAAGGAAATAATACTATACTCTGACCGCCTATGTACAGAATATAACTACTATAATACTGCTCCCCTATGTACAAGTAATTAACATGTACTACATCGCCCCTATGTACAGGTCCATACTATATTACAATGCCCTATGTACAGGAAATAACTACTTATAATACTGCCCCTATGCAAGATCATATACTACCTAGTACAATGAACTACATAAATGCCCCTATGTACAAAAATAACTACTATATAGCTGCCCCCTATGTAACAGAATATAACTTACTAATAATACTGCCCCTATTGTACAGAATATATACTAAATAGTGCCCCTCCTAGGTACACGAATAGAACTACTATATACTGGCCCCCTATGTACAGAATAATCTTAATACTGTCCCCCTTGTACAGGAAATATAACTACTATCATACTGCCCCCTATGTACAAGAATATAACTGATAATACTGCCCCCTATGTACAGGATATACTACAAATACTGCTCCCCCTATTAACAAGAATTAACTATATAATACTGCCCCTATGTACAAGATATAACTACTATAAATCTAAATACTGCCCTATTTACAGGAAATAACTACTATAAATACTGCTCCCCCTATGTACAAGAAATACTACTATAATACTGCGCTATGTACACGAACTAATACTACTATAATACTGCCCCCTCATGTACAGGTTATAACTACTATAATACTTGGCCCCCTATGACAAAATATAACACTATAATACTGCCCCCGAGGGTAAAGAATATAACTACTATAATACTGCCCCCTATGACAAGAATATACACTATAATACTGCCCCTTGTACAAATATAACTACTAAATACTGCCCCTATGTCCAGAATATAACTACTCATAATAGCGCCCCCTATGTACAATAAATATAACTACTAATAATACTGCCCCCGCTATGTACAAGAATATCACTACTATAATACTGCCCCTATGTACCAGATATAACTACTATATAACTTGCCCCCGATGACGATATACTACTATAAATCACATTCATTCCTCTTCTATTCTCTGATCTTCTCTTTTCTTCTAGTAACGTTTCTGACTTTCATTATAAAATAAATACCATCCTTGTCCCTATAGGAATGACAAATCTTAATGAATCCCTTTTTAAACCTGGCTGACCTGTCGCTGCTGGACTTTTACACACTGGTTTGTCTTTTCTCCTTCAGGGAAAAGTAACTTTGTTTTTCAAATCGTAAAAGCTGTCATCATTTCAGGTCTTTCTACAGAAGGAGGAAATGTACAATAGAATAGACTATGTATAAACATCACGATTATATTCTGCACAATGAAAGATTAACTTGTCTCTGCGGCTGTTACGCCTTATTAGCCCTATATTTGGCACTATATGGGGTCACTATGATATATGCTATGGGCCTAGGATATATGGCTAGGGGGCTTTATGAATATGCTATGGGCACTAATGATATGTAATATGGGGCACTATGATATATGCGAGGGTCACTATGATCTATGCTAGGGGGCACTATGATTATATACTATACTGTGGTCAGTAATATTCTGCGGGCACATGATATATAGCTAGGGGGCCACTATGATATATACTATGGGGTCACTATGATATTTACTAATGGGCACTAGATATAACTATGGGGCCTATGATATATGCTAGGGGCACTATGATTATCATGGGGCACTATGATATCTATGGGACACATGATATATTTGCTATGGGGCACATGATATATACTATGGGATCACTATGATATATGCTATGGCACTATAATATATACTATGGGGCATATGATCTATGCTATGGGGGCTATGACCAGGGATATAACAAGCCGTCCACCTGTGTGACATCACATGACCAGGGGTATAACGAGCCCTGCATCTGTGTGACATCACATGACCAGGGATATAACAAGCTGTGCACCTGTGTGACATCACATGACCAGGGATATAATGAGCCGTGCACCTGTGTGACATCACATGACCAGGGATATAATGAGCCGTGCACCTGTGTGACATCACATGACCAGGGATATAATGAGCCGTGCACCTGTGTGACATCACATGACCTGGGATATAATAAGCCGTCCACCTGTGTGACATCACATGACCAGGGATATAACAAGCCGTCCACCTGTGTGATATCACATGACAAGGGATATACAAGCTGTGCACCTGTGTGACATCACATGACCAGGGATATAACGAGCCGTGCACCTGTGTGACATCACATGACCAGGGATATAACGAGCTGTGCACCTGTGTGACATCACATGACCAGGGATATAACGAGCTGTGCACCTGTGTGATATCACATGACTAGGGATATAAGGAACCATGCTCCTGTGTGACATCACAAGACGAGAAATATAATATAACTAGCCGTGTACCTGTGTGACATCACATGACAAGGGATATACAAGCTGTGCACCTGTGTGATATTACATAACCAGGGATATACCGAGCTGTGCACCTGTGTGACATCTCACGACCAGGGGTATAACGAGCCCTGCACCTGTGTGACATCACATGACCAGGGATATAACAAGCTGTGCACCTGTGTGACATCACATGACCAGCGATATAACGGGCCGTGCACCTGTGTGACATCACATGACCAGGGATATAGCAAGCTGTGCACCTGTGTGACATCCCATGACCAGGGGTATAACGAGCCCTGCACCTGGGTGACATGACATGACCAGGGATATAACAAGCCGTGCACCTGTGTGACATCAAATGACCAGAGATATAACACACTGTGCACCTGTGTGACATCACATGACAAGGGATATACAAGCTGTGCACCTGTGTGGCATCACATGACCAGGGATATAACGAGCTGTGCACCTGTTGTACGTCACCATGACAGGGATATATAGCCGTGCACCTGTGTACAATCACTGAACAGGAAATACACAAGCTGCACCTTGTGACGTCACATGACCAGGGATATATATGACTGTGCACCTGTGTGACATCACTGACCAGGTATATAACTATCTGTGCACACTGTGTGACACACATGACCAGGGATATAAAAAGCTGTGCACCTTGGAGTCACATGACAGGGTTACGACCGTGCCACCTGTGGACCAATGACCAGGGATTAATGAGGGCAGTTGCACCTGTGTGACATCACATGACCAGGATAAATGAGCGTGCACCTGTTTGTTACAATCACTACCAGGATATAATGAGCCGTGCACCTGTGTGATCATCACTGACCGGTATAAAATCTGTCACTTGTGACTCATACCAGGATATAATGAGCCGTGCACCTGTGTGACATCACATGACAGGGATATAAGTGAGCCGTGCACCTGTGGTGACATCACATACCAGGGAATAATGAGCCGTTGCACCTGTGTGACATCACTGACCCGGATATATGAGCGACCTGTGTGACATCACATGACCAGGGATATAATGAGCCGTGCACCTTGGTGACATCACATGACCAGGGAATAATAAGCCGTGCACCTGTGTGACATCACATGACCAGGGATATAATGAGCCGTGCACCTGTGTGACATCACAGACCAGGGATATAATGAGCCGTGCACCTGTGTGACTCACATGACCAGGGATCAATGAGCCGTGCACCTGTGTGAATCACATGACCAGGGATATAATGACCGTGCACCTTGACTCACATGACCGGGATATAATGAGCCGTGCACCTGTGTGTACATCACATGACCAGGGATATAAGGAGCCTGCACCTGTGTGTACATCACAGCCCAGGGATATAATGAGCCGTGCACCAGGTGTGTACACACAGGATTGGGTTGTTTATCTATAGTCCAAGTAAACAATAAAGCTTCTATAAAACCAAGAAGAATTAATAAGAAAGTATTTTGGAAAATGAATAACTTTTATTGTAAAAGGGACATCCCCTTTAAGCATGTAACCAGATGTGGTTTCATACTGTAAGTCTCCGATGTTATACAATGTATTTTCATTAGAACCCAATAGCTTGAAATATCAGGAGCATCTGATGTCATGAACTCCTTATGGCGATACAAATGCCACAGGACGGTCCAGTCCTGCATTGATGCACTAACAGATCTGGTGCCATGTTTTTCCAAAAAGATCTCATAAGAATAAAACAATCCCTAATCAAGAAAATCATGATCAAGGTCTTGACCTCGGAACTGTTCTCATTCCGGGATGTCTCCAGCGACGTAAAACCCTTTGTTCCTCAGATGTTCCCTCCATACAATAGCAAACCTTACTTTACACTTATTTCTCTAACGCTCCGGCAATAACTCATCCAGATCTCAGGAAGCCCAGACTTGGGGGACGAGGGGAGAAGTAGGTTACAAGATGTGAAAACCTTTAATTGGGCTATGGGGGGTTCCTGCCCATCTCATGCATCCCTTATCCAGGATACAGGTTCTCCATGAACAATCCGTTACTGGGTCTCTACAGTAACATCTAACATCTCGCTGCATCCGTGTACGACCACCACTGAGGAGTCCGCCTCTGGCACTGGACGGTCCTCGAGGGGGAAAGGGTTCTCATTAAGGGTTGTCTTGGCTGTAATAACTGATTCTGCTGTCTCGGATGGGGGATTCATTGAGATTTTTGGAGGAGCAATTGACCTTGACCATGTACATTATCATGTGAGCAGTTGGCCAAGTGAATGTGCTGAGCCGCAATACCAAGCACAGCCACTGATGCAGGAATAGCGCTGTGTTTTGTAGGAGCGTCTGAATGCTGCAATCTCTTATTTCATTCCCACAGGAAGAACAAACACGAACAGAACCGGAGGTCCACTCCGTGTAGTGGCTGATGCCAGGAGTTGCCCCTCAGCTTCAGTTTTTTTTGCAGTTTTTGTAGGTGAGTTGCAGTTCCTAACACTCAGTTGTCTGACCCCCGCAATCTGATTTTATGGAAAATTCTTGTAAGGAGCAGAATAAACCACTACTGTGCCAATCAGATGTGCATGTCCATGACCTGTAAACGGATCGGGGTTCAGGGTTTGGTCTAAGTGCTGCCACCATTCTTGACTTCTACTAAAACTTACTGTGGGTTTCTAACTTTTTGATGTGTTTCACAGTTCTGGGATATTTTTCTCACTCAGCTGCTAAAAGTTACATTGTATCGAGCGCGACTGTCCAAATAAGACTCGAATAACATTGATAAACTTATCCAATGACAAGATCTCCCGGTCGGACTTGACACCTCTGTTGAGCCCCGAATCTTACCCAATACTAGCCCCCATTATCCATAGTGAACAGCAAACAATTTTTGGAGTGGCGGAGGATGGGTATTACTTATGGGCACAATTCACCCCAATCCGACCCTGATTGTTTCATATGTTCTGCCATTATTTTAGGTTACTCACAACACTTCTCTTATAATAATATATATTATTAGGATATTAGGATTATTAGGATAATATTAGGTGTGATACATTATATAATATGACCATCAAAAAGGAAATACAAAGTACAAAACATTACAAAAAGTGACTAATCTCATCTGATAGAGAAGTACAAACCGTCAATGTCCATTTGGATGAAAAACTCGTTCTATTTCCTTATGGTCTTATTTAGAATGGTGTTGATACAATGTATATTTTGATACTTTGCATTGTGTCTTCTCAGTCTGGGGGTCCGCACTGTACTGTATGCACATAGGGTAGTACACAAGCTGAGGGGTTCTGTCATGGGAAGTGATGGGGGGATCAGGGACTGGTGATTTTGTAGTCCCCCCTGTTCACATCCTATGAGCCACCAGGAGATTGGGCGCGGGGGCTGCCAGTGCCGCGGCTCCTGACACACAGTTAAATGACCCACTTCTTGCAGACTCAGAGAAAAAAAGGGCTTGTGTTTAGGGCCTTTGGAAACTGCCTTTTAATAAGGACCATCCTTTCGCTGTCGCATGGGTCCTCTAAGCCATGTGCTCATGTTCCGAATTCCCTGCAGCCAGCCATTAGTGCGGGAGGTATAGGGATATGAAGCCGTCTGGCTCAGTAAATATGCCCAGCCCTAGGAGGAAGCAGAGCCCATTACTTAGGTCCTGAGTCCAGGAGGAGTTTATATTAGCATATGGAGGAGGGGGATGGGGGGGGGGGGCGCGTTGTCACTGCGGCGCGTGTTTAATGCTCCCCGGTTCTCACAGGGAAATTGAAGCAACATCTCATGACCCCGGTGTCACAAGTGCATCGCACAACATATAACCTGCTTCATACATCACACAGACAGTACAGAGCCGCTCGCTACATAATCACTGAGCCACATCACTATGGGAAGCCACGGACCTGAAGGAGTGATAGTCCTGCAGGGGAAGCATCTGTAATTATGGGCCACGCAGGCCGGTGCCGGTGGTAGTATTGCCTATATATAGGGATTAGTTTCCACGATTGTAGCTCCACTAAGTGCACTCGGGGGTAGTGATGTACCCGCACAACACACCCCCTTTAACCCGGTGCAATCATGTTAAACGTGGAGTGTGTGTGGTGATTGAGCGCCTGCGGCTCGCTGTTTATATTTAATAGTTAGCCCATTCAGGAGCAAAGAGCCGTCTCTTCTAGTGAGGGGAGCTCAATGAGCA
This sequence comes from Engystomops pustulosus, assembly GCA_019512145.1. Taxonomy (NCBI): domain Eukaryota; kingdom Metazoa; phylum Chordata; class Amphibia; order Anura; family Leptodactylidae; genus Engystomops; species Engystomops pustulosus. Next base: position 72,200 of record WNYA01000235.1, on the reverse strand, counting down.
AGATCACGAAGCAGAGTCCGTAATTCCCATAACTAACTCGGGGGAATTGTCTTCAACTGCTGTGCTCTGTGCTCTCTTGCAGCAGTTTAGAGTCTTGTCTCTGGACGATGTGCAATCAGACCTTTGTGAATGTTGAAGTATCATGCAGGACTGTGATATATGGATTATATTCCAAGGATTGTACTTCTCCTTCTCCAAATGCACTTCGGGTCATGTCCCTCACACTGCTGTGCTCGGTGCTTTCTGCAGCAGCCAGTGTTAGATATTGTCCCTGGAGTGAGTAATCATACATTTCTTTATACTGTTAGTAGCAGCAGGACTTTGAAGTGGCGATGTATATTCCAGGATTATAGCTTCTCTGAGTGCAGAGGTTTTGTGTCCTCACACTGCTTGTGTCTGCGCTCTGTACAGCCATGTGTAAGCTTGTCCCTGCCAGAGATGTTTCATTATACCTTTGTGATGTTTGATAGTAGCACAGACTGTCACTAATGGTAGTTTATATTCCAGGATTGTAGCTCCTTCTCCATGCACTTTGATTGAATTAGTATTATATATGTCTTTCTTAGGTTGATTTTTGCTGCCCCCCTCCCCCTCTTCCCTCCCCGTGACTGAGGCCAGCCTGACTCTTATGAGTCACAGGATCTGGCATGGGGGGTAAGGCTTCACGTCTTTGCAGCAGAGGGAGGAGGCCCGAGACTTAACACACCACCTGCCAAAAATAATGTGCGGCGGCCTCCCGGAGTACTCAGTCTCTGTAATAGGTTGGGACTGTCTGTGCTTCGCTCTGCCGTGGGATCCTCAAACAGCCGGTCAAGGACAAGCAATCCAGCTAAAGGGCGGCCGGGCCTCCCAATACCCATGGTGGGTGATGGGACCCTCATGTCAGAAGCCTGATTGGGCGATGGAAACTTAAAATCAGCGCTATTCCTTGAACTTCTGCTTTGAGTGGTTTGCCACAAGTCTCATCACATCGGAGGGTCTTCATTCCTCTTTCATCTGTAACTCGATCATGGTGGTCAGTGCTAGAGTCCATTGTAAATGTATCGGCTGGTAAACATGGGGGAGGCGGCTAAGATGACATCTTCTGGTGCTCTGTGTGAGTGAGAGCTAGATGATATCTTCTGGTGGTCCTGTGAGTGAGGGGCTTAGAATGATATCTTCTGTGTGTCTGTTTGGAGTGAGGGAGCTAAGATGACATCTTCCAATGGTCAACATAAGTTAGAGGGCTAAGTTGATGTCTTTTGGTGGTCTTCATGAGGGAGGAGGCTAAGTTGATTTCTTTTGGTGGTCTTCATAAAGGAAGAAGGATAAATTATGTCTTTTTCTGATTTTCATGAAGGATGGGGCCTAATTTGAGTCTTTTGAGGTCTTCTTGTGTGAGATAGGCCATTGACATCTTTCAATATTCATCATGAGTGAGGGGGCTAACTGGCTCTTAAGTGGTCTTCATGAGTGAGGGGTCTAAACTTACATCTTTGGTGGTCTTCATTAGTGAGGGGTCAGTTGACATCTTTTGGTGGTCTTCATAGTGAGGCCTAAGTTGACATCTTGTTGGTGGTCTTCATGATTGAGGGGTAAGGTGATTCTTTCAGTGGTCTCCATGATTGGGAGGGGTCTAAGTTGACATCTTTTGGTGGTCTTCATGAGTGAGGGGTCTAAGTTCCCATCTTTTGGTGGTTTCATGAGTGAGGGGCTGAAGTTGACATGTTTGGTGGTCTTCATGGTGAGGGGTCTAAGTTCCATCTTTTGGTGGTTTCATGGATGAGAGGGCTAGGTTGACATCTTTCGGTGGTCTTTCTTGCGTGAGTAGGTGAATAGTCTCATGGTGAGAGGCTAAGGCACTTCTTTAGTGGTCTTCATAGTGGGGAGGCTAAAGTTGACGTCTTTTCAGTGGTCTTCATGAGTGAGGGGGCTAAGTTGACATCTTTGGTGGGTCTTCATGAGTGAGGGGGCTAAGTTACCATCTTTTGGTGGTCTTCATGGTGATGGGTCTAAGTTGACATCTTTCGATGGTCTTCATAGTGAGGGGTCAAGTTAACATCTTTTGTGTCTTCATGAGTGAGGAGGCTAAGTTGAGATTTTTGATGATCTTCATGAGTGAGAGGCTAGGTGACATCTTTTTGGTGGTCTTCATGATGAGGGGTCTAAGTTTCCATCTTTTGGTGGTCTTCATGAGTGATGGGTCTAAGTTTCCATCTTTTGGTGGTCTTCATGAGTGAGAGGACTAGGTTGACATCTTTCGTGGTCTTCTTGCTTGAGTAGGCTAATTCAACATATTTCAATGGTCATCATGAGTGAGGGTCTAAGCTTACAATCTTTTGGTGGTCTTCATGATGAGGAGGCTAAGTTGAATCTTTTGATGATCTTCATGAGTGAGAGGGCTAGGTTGACATCTTTGGTGGTGTCTTCATGAGTGATGGTTCAAGTTCCATCTTTGGTGGTCTTCATTAGATGAGAGGACTAGGTGACATCTTCGGTGGTCTCTTGCGTGAGTAGGCTATTCAAATTTCAATGGTCATCATGAGTGAGGGGGTCTAAGCTTACATCTTTGTGGTCTTCATGAGTCCGGGTGAAGCTACATCTTTTGGTGGTCTCCATGAGTGAAGGGGATAAGTGAGATCTTTCAGTGGTCTTCATGAGGGAGGGGTCTAAGTTGACATCTACCAGTGGCCTTCATTTATGACACTAAAGCTCATAGGATGTTGCACAGCTCAGCAATCACTGGCCTCCAGCAGTCATATCTGAAGAGGCAAGTGGTGGTCTCCACACAACCTCAGGAGACTGTTCAGTGTTTGGTACCATTTCCACTTACCTGATATACTCTCCAGCGTTGTCTCCTACGAGCTCGGGAGAGGCATTTTTTAATAGTGAATACTGATCCTGCCGTAGATATGAATTAGTGCAAATAGAACTTACAAGCAATGGAAACCATCGCTCCACATGTAGAATCTAAAGAGGAAATTAATCCCACGTAGAAGGTTTTGCTATACGTCTTCAGAAAGCCCTATGTGGGCCGACATGCTAACATACAAATGGATTCTCAATTTAGTAACGGACTTACTGAGGGTTCATTTCACACTTTGTGAGTAAAAGAGGGAAAATAGAATGTCCCTGGTTCTGGTCCCTGATTTTCACCTTCATTTTACTAAAAAAATAAAAGAAACTGAAAGGGTCCCCCCATTCTAAATCTTGTCGTCTGTCTCTGACCAGCGATCACTGTAAAATGATGGAGGTCACTTGTCCATGCATCCTGTGCTGCTCCACTCATGCTGGTAATAGAGAAAAATAGGGTGACAGTAGGTGGTGGCTGCGACCTGCCTCCTAGGGGGACCCCATCTGTGTGATTAGGAGGTCTTCCAGCATTGAGACCCCCAGTGAGTAAGTACTTATGCCCGTATCCGTGTGGATTATATTAGGCACATCCCCTTTAATGATATGATCCTTGACAGTGGTTGGCACAGCAATAGAAGCCCTTGTTCCTGTGATACACGAAAACAATGATACACGAACACCCCTTAAGGGCGTGGGGTGGTCAGCATGAATGTGTGGACTTTCTGACCTCTGCTGGAACCCACCCCTCCAATTGTTTGGGATTCTCCTTTATCCGTGTACTTCTTCATATTCTTGCAACAGTTTGCCATCTTCCACAATGAGAATAACGGTAAGTTTCTATACATAAAGTAGTCGCAGATCTGTGGGTGATGCTGCGTCTCCCACTCCGAGAAAGACATCAGTTTCTACGTTTCCACTTCTCATCGGAACTTTGAAGCTGAGAGACTTGTGCCTCCAACATGATGTGTAAACAAAGCCATTGTGACCGCTACATGTACTCTCTATTGTAACGCTCCGGCATCGGCCTCCCAATCCATTGTTCCTTCAATGCTGAATCCCAACAACAGGCAAACATGGTTGCACTTTATTCTTCTCCTCCAAGACACTCTAAACAAGATAAGGTTTGTGTTTAGCAAGGTTTTCATGCGGATTCTAACGAACCCTTGGGCAACGGCGGAGGAGAATGAATGTTGTGTGTCTCGTATTGGTCGAAAACTTTGTTTCCCGTCCCCGGGGCAAGTGTCTACAGACTGCAGGGAAATTTTTTGCCTCCCCGGGAGACCGCTCTAAGATAGTTCCTCGACTTCCGCATTTCATCGTTCAATAATCTTAATCTGGAAAGTCAGGGAGACTTATCGCCTGCCGGAGGTGGCGTCCGTCTAGCGTATGTGCGCGACAGATGCCCCCCCCCCCCCCCGTTGTGATTTTTAGGGGAAAGCAATAATAAACCTGTGCAATACAGAATTATTTGATTTAACTCCTTTGGTCCCTCGCGGCCCGGTCCATAGATCCGACATGACACTCCACACTCTCACACTCATGTGATTGTGGGGGAATTACTGCAAGTTCTTGGAGCCAAGGAGAAGAGTCAGAAGACAATGTGGGAACACACCATCCAATAGCGTTGGATTCTTAACTGCTTCATCCAGTCATTGGCTGTATCAAAAGACCCCTCCTCGTATTTAAAGGGGTTGTCCTAACTTAATTGTTATCCCTACCCACACTAGTCTGAGCCTCACTGGGTCTGGTTATTTGGGGCCGCTCACATCTCCAAAGAGAAGAATACACATCCCCAACTTATGGACCGACCCCATTCTCTGCATTCTAAACGGGGTCCCAAAGTTGGACCCCCCTGATCACGTTGTTACTGCCCTATCCCTGAGATACGTACAATAATTAAAAACTTGGGACAATTTAATGCTCAGAAACTTTTGCAGTTTGGTTTAATGTTTGTAGGTTTCCTTGAATCATGGGGTCCTTACATGCAAATGCAGAAAAACTTCCACTACTGCCGCCTATTTGGTGTGCTTTACTTCCACTATTTGTATACAGGCCATCCCCGGTTACTACAGTTTCGTCTGGAGGTTTGTTCTTAAGGTTGATTTTGGAGGTAAGTGGAACTGTAATCTTTTATAAACTGTAACTATCGCTTTTGTCTCTGTGACAGTTGAATAGTTAAAATGTGGGTTGTCATAAGAACCAGGATTAACACTAATATCTTAATTACGACACACCTGGATAACTGTTATAGCCTGTAGGTAACCTAAAGCGAACTACAACGAGTTAATTACCAACATCCAGAGGTCCGTCTTAACTAGGGTCGTATGAAAAAGTCTGGTGTAGTAGGGGACCGTCTGCATATACTAAATCAGGGAAATCTCAACAAAGGAGGATCTTAACATTAGCAATTTAATGAAATGGGATGTCTCAAAACTACAACGCCAGCATGTCCCTGCTGGTGGCGGCAATCATAGCCCTGCTGAGGGTTGTAGTTTTCACAGCGTCTGGGACCTCATGATTGTGACCATGCTGTATATAAGTGAAGAGCCCATAGTTCGGCATGAGGATGCCATCCCCTGGACAGATCAGCTTTCAGTATAATGAGTATGTGAACCGGGGGTCGGCTGGACACAAAGCACTGAGGTCTGAACAAGGGGGACATGTCCTGCCCGACATGGAGAAGAAGTTATTGTGTGGAAGAGACACTTTGTAACTTGTGCACACTTAATAAACTGCAAACCAAGCGTCCTAATAACATCCCCGGATACCTGCGCCCCCACAACACAAATTATAACACAAAGTATGGAGGCGCTAATCTGGACCCCTATAGCTAAAAGTGGAATGAGTTTTAAGAAATTTGGTCCTTTGACTGGTCATTCGAAAATAGATTCATCTGAAAAGGACTGCAGCAAACTTCTCATCAAAACTGAAAGTGCTTCATGTGAGATCTCTGTGCGTCGTCCCCTCCCTCCGGTCTGTAGTAGCCATATCCAACGTGGCGAAAACTCGGAGAGGCGAGCCCCAAAGTGAACGTCTAATGGGCCCCACTTACCCTTAAAAAATATACATACAGTATAACACAACATATACACAGACATAAGATTACCCACATATACACGACATACCGCATTAACACCATAACACGGCACAGACAGACAGCATATACACACCATATCCACACCATGAATACACATACTACAGCATAGAGACATCATATACACACTCCCATATACACACCATATACACAGACATACACCATATACACAACCATATACCACATACATACAGCATATATACATCATATACCACATCGCATATACACCCATATCACCCCACCTACACATACATACATCATATATACATCATATCCACACATAGAGCATATACACACCATATACCAGCTAACACCATATACACACCACACACATCATACGCATATTACATCATATACACACATACATCATATAACATCCTATACACAACATACACCATATACCACATATACACTCCATACAGCATTATACATGATATACACACATCCACATATACCAACCATAATACACAGACTACAACAACCAGATACAAAACCCTATACACAACTACAGCATATACACACCTATACACAGACATACACCATATACACATCATATACCAGACATAGAGCTTATACACACATATAACACAACATACAGCATATACACACCATAATACACATACATACAGCAAGATACACACCATATTCACAACATCAGCATATACACACCATAACACAGACATACAGCACTACACACCATATCACGACACACACCAATCACATCATATACACACATACTAAGCATATACACACCATAGACACAGCATACAGCATTCTACACACATATATACACAGACACGACACAGCATATACACACCATATACACCATAACACACATATACACAGCCACTACAGCAATATAGCCTCATTTACACAACATCAGCATATAACACACAATAACCTACATACACATATAGACATCATATACACACATCAGCAATACACCATATACACAGACAATTAACAGCATATACACACCATATACAGACATACACCATATACACACCATTACACAACTACACATATACACAACATACAGCATCTACACCCCCAAGGACAGTTTTCTAATCCGGAGAGTTAACCCGTACATATCTGCTCTTCTACAAGCCTGCGCTGACCCCCTCGCTCATATCGGAGGAGATGGGATGAGACTCTCGTCTTGCCTGATCGCTGGATGTGACATTATTGACAGGATTGATTATTGTCTCAGCAATCGTCGTCCTCCTCCCGATCTCCATTAACAGTCTCGTAAAGTGACCTGGTCTATAATTGTGCGGAGACACGGCAGCGCCAGACCCGGAGAGACCTATATCCATCTCCTGGAGGGAAAACGCGCTGATATGAAGGATGTCATTCCTGCTCGTAGGATTGGTTTCCCCATACTGGAGTAGGGAAATAGTGGGGCTAGAACTGAGGCGGAGCTCTCATTCCATTATCACCCCCATCTCCACTTCTTCCTACTTGTATTAACCCATTGCCCAAATGACAACAGTGGATGGAAGCACTTCAATTGCACTTACCTAACCTTCTATTAAATCTAAGCCCTCACCGTAACCGTTATTGATCCGGCTACTAAAGATCTGCTCTAAGCCACCCATAGACCTGCGCCATTGTTTGTCTATGGAATTGGCCCATGGACGATTTATGGACTTGTCTGAGCCCCACTTATGGAACTATCCATGGACCTATGCTTGCCCATTGACACAACTATAGAGCTGCCCCATGCCCCCTCTATGGATCTGCTAATGACCCCATGTATGGTTTTCCCATGGACCCAATCATGGAACCACAATAGACCCCCTGGCCCTGTCTATGGACCACATCTCTGTTACGACTTTTTTGTGGGGGTGGGTTACTACTTTGACTACTCATGCACTCATTTATGGACGCAACCATTGACCAAGTTATGGACCTGGTCCTTGGCTCTAGTCATAGACCATACTCATGCATCCTCTATGGACTGGCCCCCTTTGGCCTACTTATAACCTACCCTTGGCTTCTATCTATGGAACCTCTCAGCACCCATCTATACCTGCCCATTGACCCACTATAGACCGCCCTTGGCTCTACTTGGACCTACTCTTGCAACCATGTAATGACCTGCCCATTGACACGCTATAAGCCCTGCCCATGCACCCTCTATGCATCTGCCCATTGACGCACATTAGACCTTCTTGGCTCTATCTATGGACCTACGCATGGCCCCATCTATTTATCTTCCCCTTGACCCACATTAGAACCTGTCCTGGGCTCTATCTATGGACCTACTCATGCACCCTCTATGGATCTGCCCATTGACCCACAATAGACGGCCCTTGGCCTCTATCCATGGACCTACTCATGCACCCATCTATGGACCTGCCCATGGACACCTATAGAGCCTGCCATGCACCCATTATGGATCTGCCCATTGACCCACATAGAAAGACCTGTTCTGGCTAGACTATGACCTACTCAGGCACCCATCAATCTATGGGATCTGCCCATTGACCCACATAGAGACCTGTGCCCTTGCGTCTATCTATGGACATCCTCGTGCACCCATCTATGGATCTGCCCAGTACCCACTTATAGACTGTGGCCATGGCCTCTATCTATGGACATACTACCATGCACCCGTCATGGATCTGACCCATTGACCACTTATAGACCTTCCCTTGGCTCTATCTATGGACCTAACTCATGCACCCCGTCTTGGATCGGCCCCAGTGACCGCACTTATAGACCTGCCTTGGCTCTATCTATGGACGTAATACTCATGCACCCATCGATGGATCTGCCCATTGAACCCACATATAGACCTGCCACTGACTCTATCTATGACAATCTCATGCACCCATCGCGGACTGCCATTGACCCACATATAGACCTGTCCCGTGGTCTCTAGCTAGGACCATACTACATGCAGCACCCATCTATGGATCTGCCCATTGACCCCCCTATAGACCTGCCTTGGCTCTATCTATGAAAACGCATGCACCCATCTATGGACTGACCATTGACCCACTTATAGACCTGCCACTGGAGCTCTATCTATGGACATACTCATGCAACCCATCTATGGATCTGCCCATTGCCCACCTATGAGACCTGCCCTTGGCTCTATCTAGGGACATACCATGCACCCTCTATGGACCTGCCCATGACACCTATAGGGCTGCCCATGCACCCATTAGGGATCTGCCCGCTGAACCACCATTGGGCCCTGCCATGGCCACTTATAACCTCCCATGGACCTGTCCACTATAACCTGCTCATGACCCTGCCTATGGACCGTTCAAGGACCTGCCTATGTGATCTTCCCAATCTAACTCACAGCACAAAATATTCCACTTTGCATGTGAGAATTCCCCATGCTCCCAACCCATCAAACTTCCCCCTGCATACTGAATGTCCCAGGACTGTCCATAAACTGGATAGTAACCCAGCAAGTTTACTAATACTATGGGGCGCAAAGCCGATAGAGTAGCATCATCCATGAAATACAAGCCATACCCTCAAAAAGGCTTAAAAAGTTTAGAAAAACATATTAAAAATAAACAAAATTACAAATTTACAATAATAACTAAATAACCCAAACCCAAGAAAACTACTTCCCCCTTGAGTCCCATCCACAACTACAGCAATCCCCGGTTTGGTACAGGAATTCGGGTCTTGTAGGTTTTGGGTTCTTAATTGAATGTGTATGTAGTCGGAACGTATATTTATCATTGTAAACCCAGCAAAAAATGTTTGTGACATTGGATTTAAAAATGTTGGGTTGTCTGGGATAACTTTACGCTGATCTTGTAGCCGGGGACTAAAGTACATTAACAACATTCAGAGTTCCGTTGTAACTAGGGTCTTCTGTAAGTCAGGTGTTTAAGTAGGGGCCCCCGCCTGTATAAGGTGTGATAGAGTTGAGGGTTTCTGGTTTCAAAATCAAGTGGATACATATCAAAAACAGACTCGTAAGATCTGCAAATTGACTTCTCTCATGTATAGAGGGGGGGGGCACTTCCTTTATAACACTACAAGCTCTCAGATGTCGCTGTCACAGAGGTGGAATGAGCGCCGCTTCCCCTTTCAATTCATACCCCCTGTCGATTACCCTGAATAGGCGTAATTGTGCATGAAATCAACCATATCACTCACCAAATCTGCCGCGGATGAGCCTCCGCCTGCTGCTCCCTGCACCTATCCCCCCCGCTCCCCGGATCGTGTAATTTAATTTTGTATGCTATTTCCTTTCTCCGCGACATACAAGAGAGGATTGCCCTAAATGTAGCGCATGCCGCACGAATAATATCATCCCCAATCTCGTCACTCTTAGTACATTGGCCAGAGTCAAAATCAGAAGATTTGGCAGAATTGTTTTTTCCCGACTCCATGTAATGCATCGCGGGAATACTGCTGTCCCAGGATGATGGATTGCACATGTCCAGAGCCCGGAGTGATGATTCCTCGGGGAATGAGATACAATAACACACGGAGTGATGTCACTGCCCCACATCAACATCAACGCCTGCGCTCAATATCCCATTCAGGGAGGAGAAGGTTCACTACAGAAGTAAGCAGAGCCGAGAGAACCATTTTACAGTCCATACTCATACAGACAGCGCCCATACAGTACAGGAAGAATAATTTCCATTATGTACCAGCAGCAGCAAGTGAGTGCAGCTCGGAGTATAATACCGGATGTAACCTCAGGATCGTAATGGATAATATGTTCATGTAATGTAAACACAGGACTGCACAGCACCGAATCGTGATCCAGCTCTGTAGTATGATACAGGATGTAACTCAGGATCAGTACACAGGATAAATGGTCATGTAGGTACACAAGTGACTGCAAACCGCGCAGCAGAATAGTGATGCAGCTCGGGGTATAATACAGGATGTAACTCAGGATTCAGTAGCGGAGAAGTACTGTCATGTAAATTACCCAGTGACTGCACCAGCAGCAGACATATAGTGGCATCTCTGGAGTATAAAATACCGGGATGTAACTCAGGATCAGTACAGGATAAGTAATGTCCAGGTATGTACACAGTGACTGAACCAGCATTAGAATAGTGGTGCAGCTTCTGGGGTATAATACAGATGTAACTCAGATCAGTACAGGATAAGTAATGTTATGTATGTACACAGTGCTGCCCCTCACCGATAGGAGTGCAGCTCTAGGTATAATACGGATGTAACTCAATCAGTAACAATAAGTATTGTCATGTATGTACACAGTGACTGCACCCGCACAGAATATGATGCAGCTCTGAGTAATTACTGATGTAACGCAGGATCATACCAGGATAAGTAAGGTCATGTATGTACACAGTGACTTCACCACGCAGCATAGGAGTGCAGCTCATTGAGTAATAATACGTAGTACCATCAGATCAGTAACAGGATAAGGAATGTCTGTATGTACACAGTGACCTGCCACCAGCAGCAGATAGTGAGTGCAGCTCTGGAGTAGAATACGGATGTAACTTCAGGTCAGTACAGGAATAAGTCATGTCATTTATGGTACACCGTGACTGCACCAGCAGCATGAATAGTGAGTGCAGCTCTGGTTATAATCCATGGATTTAACTCAAGATCATAACAGTAAGTAATGTCATGTATGTACACAGTGACTGCACCAGCAGCAGAATAGTGAGTTGGGGGGGGCCAGGCCCTTTTTTTTCCCCTGGGGGGGGGGGGGGGTGGTATAATACAGGATGTAACTCGGATCAGTACTGATACTCATGTCATGTATGTATACAGTTACTGCAACCCACAGAATAGTGAGTGCACTCTGAGTATAATCAGGATGTAACTCAGGGATCAGTACCGGATAGTAATGTCATGTAGTTACACATGACTCACCAGCAGCAGAATAGGGAGTGCATCCTCTGGTGTTATAACAGTGTTAACTCAGGACAGTACGCAGGATAAGTATGTCATGTATGTACACAGTGTACTGCACCATCAGCAGAATGTGAGTGCAGCTCTGGGGTATAATACAGGATTACGCAGATCAGGACCGGGTATAATAATGTCATGTATTACCCATAACGGCACCACAGCAAATAGTGAGTGCGGCTCTGGTATAATACAGATGTAACGCAGATCAGTACAGGATAAGTACTTCATGTATGTACACAGTGACTGCAACCCGCAGCAGAATAGTGAGTGCGCAGCTGGGGTATAATACAGGATGTAACTCAGGATCATACAGGATAAGTAATGTCATGTATGCAGTGACTTGCACAGCAGCATAATGTGAGTGCAGCTCTGGGGTGTAGTGCTTTACAAGTATGTACATTTCTCTGCCATCCCCCCGTCCTCACATCTATAAATCCATTGTTTCTTCTAGCAGTAATTCTTGATATTCGACCTTCCTGTTGCTGTAATCGGCACTTCCCTGCTAATCAATGGAAATATATTCAGTGTTTCTCGCTGGCTCCTTCAACCTCTGGCTTTGGCTTTGATTTGCGCCTGTTGTCTGTTCTGTTTTTTGTATCATGAGCATTAAGACATCTTTCCTATAATAACTTGTAATGACTTGTAATTTATACCATATTAATAGATACTAGGTAATTACCAATCACAAGGTAACAACTACATGCATGGGTTTAAAATATGTGTGATGGGGTGAATAGTTCATGTATCAGTATACAGGGACGTTTTTTTTTTCAGCAAGTTGACCATGTACCCTGCAGTCAGTGTTAGGTTTTGTCTGACACTGCTTGTGCACTGTGCGCCAGTGCTTTGGAATGTCCTGGCGATATGTTTAATCGAACTTTGTGTTTTCTGTTCGTAGCAGCAGCCTGTGAATATGGATATATGGTCAGATTGTAAATTCTCCAAGTGCGGTGGGACGTGTCCTCACACTGCTGTGTTCGGCAGCTCTCACCATGTTGTTCCTGAGAGCCTGTAGTTAGACCTTTGGTAGGTTGGTAGTAGCGCAGGATGTGAAATAATGGTTATCTCCAGGATTGTAGCTGCTCCAATTGCACTGGGGGTGTGTCCCACACTGGCTGTTCTCTTTTTCTCTTATTTATTTGATTTACTATAATACTCATGAGAAACCAGCCATCCCCGAGCCTTCTGTTCCGCGTGGCTGCACCGAGCGCTGGGTGCTCTCCCACCTGATCACTGTAGACCAAATCCACCTTCCACCTTCCTATTGTGTTGGGGTTTTTTATTGCCTTATAGTTTGGATTTGGGATCACGACAGTATCACAAATCCCCCCCCCCCTCCTAAAATCTGGGCCCTGTCATGGGAGGTCAGGAGTCACGGGGGGGCGACATGCCCCCCGTGGTGATATTGTGGACTGATCTTGATTAGACCTTTTCCCCTCGGGGTTTGGTCGAGGATTTTATGTTCGGGCTCCGGAGTCCTGTGACATCGGAATTCGGTGCAAAGCACATTATCTCTAAATGGAATCCCCGGCGCGTGGATGACGGGAGCAGAGGCATTCGGAAGAACCTACTAACCTTTCATTTAAATAGAGAGGCTCGCTGTCAGCGTCTCCGCAATGAAGGAGTGCGGAGGGGCAATCCGCAGGGAAAGGCAACGGGGGCAACATCTTCGCCATGCTGAGCCGCGCGAGTGACATCCAGCAGAATTATAGACATTGCTATACTAGCCATCCGGTGTAATCCGGATGCGTAATGAGAGGGGGCACGCGCGACCACTGGAGAGCCGCACTCTACATGAGGAGCCTAACGTGACACATCAGAGAGCAGTACACCCTCTGAGTTATTGGGTCTTCTCACTGCAGACACTTACACCCACCCCTGTCACTGTCAACCCATTAACCTATGGGACTTGCCAGACTGTCCCTGCTCCCTGTTCACAACGCCGAGCAACTGGTGAATCACTGCCTTCTGATAGGTTGGCATCCCCGGAGATGAGGAAACTGAGGAGGGAACCTGTCAGCGGGTGTTACCCTGGGGTCCTTATCCAGTGGTTTTATATGGTGCAACCATACCAATATGTAGATTTTAGCAGCTGCAGGAATGTGAAATAAGGATTTATACCCCAGTTTTGAGTTTTTCCAAGTACAACTGAGTGTGGTCCTCACACTGCTGTTCTTTGTCTTCTCTGCAGTCATTTTAGGGTATTGTCCCTAAAATGTGTGCAACCTTTGCGTATGTTGTAAGTAGCGCAGACTGTGGTATATGGATTTTATTCAATGATTGTAGCTTCTTCAAATGCACTGGTGAGTGTCCTCACACTGCTGGTGCCTGTAACTCCCGCCAGCCAGTGTTATTTGTTATCCCTGGAGAGATGTGGATCAGCCCTCACCCTGCTGTGCTCTTGGGCTCTCTGTAGCCATGTTATGTATGGTCCCTGGAGAGATGTGTAATCAGCCCTCACACTGCTGTCTCTGTGCGCTCGCAGCCAGTGTTATGTATTGTCCCTGGAAGATGTTGTAATCAGACCTCACACTGCTGGCTCCTGTGCTCTCGTACCCTTGTTATGTATTGTCCCTGGAGAAGTGTATCAACTCACACTGCTGTGCTCTGTTCTCTCCCCTGCAGCCAGTGTTAGTCTGTCCCTGGAGAATTAAATCGACGCTCCCACTGCTGTGCTCGTGCTCTCTGCAGCCAGTGTTATGTATTGTCCCTGAGAGTGTGTATTACCCACAACTGCTGTCCTCTGTACTCTCTGCAGCCAGTGTTTGTGTTGTCCGTCGGAAGTGTGTAATCAGCCCCACACTGCTGTGCTCTGGGCTCTCTGTAGCCATGTATGTATGTCCCCTGGAAGATGTTTAACATCCCGCACACTGCTGGTGCTCTGTGCTCTCTGAGCAGTGTTATGTATATTGTCCCTGGAAGAGGTAATCAGAACCTCACCCTGCTGTGCTCTGTGCTCTCTGCAGCCAGTGTTATGTAACTGTCCCTGGCGAGATGTGTAAATCAGACTCACCTGCTGTGCTCTGTGCTCTCTGCTCAGTGTTATGTTTGTCCCTGAAGATTTTAATCAGTCCCTCACACTGCTGTCTCTGTTCTCTCTGCAGCCGTGTTATGTATTGTCCCTGAGAAGATGTGTAATCAGACCTCACAACTGCTGTGCTCTGTGTTCCCTGCCACATGTTATGTAAATGTCCTAGAGGAGCGATGTGTAATCATTCTCACAACTGCTGTGCTCTGTCCTCTCTGCAGCCAGTGTTATGTATTGGTCCCTGGCGAGATGTGTATCATACCTCACACTGCTGTGCTCTGCTGTGATCTCTGCACCAGTGTTATGTATTGTCACCTGGGGATGTGTCTCAGACTCACATCCTGCTGTCTCTTTGCTCTCTGCAGCCAGTGTTATGTACTGTCCTGGAGAGATGTGTTTCAGACCTCACACTGCCTGTGCTCTGTGCTCTCTGCAGCCAGTGGTATGTGATTGTCCCTGGAGAATGTTTAATAGCCTCACACTGCGGTGCTCTGGTCCTCTCTCCTCTGCAGCCAGTTTATGTATTGTCCTCTGGAGGATGTGTAATATACCTCACATGCTGTCTCGGTTTCCCTGCCCAGTGTTAATGTTTGTCCCTGGAATATTGTAATCAGTCGCTCACCTGCTGTGCTCTGTCCTCTCTGCAGCAGTGTTATTATTGTCCCTGAGGATGTTCAATCAACTCACACTGTCTTGTGGCGCTGGGCTCTCTCAGCCAGTGTTATGTTATTGTCCCTGGAGAGATGTGTATCGACCTCACACTGCTGGGCTCTTTGCTCGCTGCAGCCGTGTTAAGTATTGGCCCTGGAGAGATGTGTAATCCGTCCTCCACACTGCTGTGCTCTGTGCTCGCTGCAGCCAGTTTATTATTGTCCCTGGCGAGATGTGTAATCAGGCCTCACACCTGCTGGTGCTTTCTGTGCTCTTCTTCCCGTCCCAGTGACAGGTATTGTCCTGGAGAGATGTGTAAATCAGGCTCAACACGCTGTCTCTGTGCTCTCTGCAGCCAGTGCTATGTTATTGTCCCTGGATAATGTGGACATCAGACATCACAATGCTGTGCTCTGGGCTCTCTCACCCTTGCTATGGTAGTCTTGTCCCTGGAGAGATTTGTAATCAGACCTCACACTGCTGTGCTTCTGTCCTCTCTGCGCCAGTGTTATGTATTTGGGCCCCGGGGATTGTTTATCGACATCATACCTCACACTGCTGTGCTCTGGCTCTCTTCAGCCATCGTTAGGTGTTTGTGCTTGAGAAATGTGATCAGACCTTGTGTATAGTGTTTAAAGCTGGCAGACTGTGATATATGGATTATGTTTCCATGATTGCTGCTGCTTCTTCAAATGCACAAGGATTGTCCTCATCACTGCTGTGCTCTTTGCTCCCTGCCACCTGTGTCATGTACGCCCCTGACAGATATAGTATCATTGCGTATCTATTATGCAGGCATGACTGTGAAAGTGGATTTATATTCCAAGATTATACTGAGCATGTCCTCACACTGCTGTTCTCCCTCACCAGTGGAATTACACCTTTGTGTATGTTTGAAGCACAGGACTATAAACCATGGATTATATTCCATGATTATGCTGTAGTTAATCCTTTTTTTTTTTCAGTACAACCGCAGCGCTCTTAGTTTCGTGGAATTTACTATTCGTCAGAGGTCTGACAGATTCTCTTTAAATATTCGTTTGATACATTCCTTTGGATACACGTGTTGCATCAGTGTAACAAGATAAATCCATGACGGGCCTGCAATTCACATCACAACCACTGGGGCAGCACAGCGACCCATACCGAAGGCTACTGCAAAATCTAGTGGCCCCATGTATCCTGCGCCAGTTAGTGCGGCGCTATCCCTTAAAGGGGCGTTGCGTTCTTAAATGGAATTGTTAATGGGGGGATTTGGAGTTTTGAAAATGTGCCATTGTCTTGAAATCTCATGGAGACACATCAGGATGTGATTATGTGGGGACTCAAGACCTGCTGCATCCAAAGCTGTCAGGCAGACAAGGAGCACTCAAAAAGAGAGAGGCAGATTTTTTTTCTCCTGCAATACTCTGGCACTCTGTGTGTTTTGCTGCTACCGACACTTGTATAACAGCTTTGCTTTGAGTCGGGAACATCACCGGACTCACATACCTCCGTATATACCCAGACACATCTCATCACATTCACTTCAAAACCAAGAAACACGTCATCAGCATTACACAACTTGTGATATTACTACGAACAGTTTTCGAGGTTTAGAAATAACAAGTGAACACAGTCATCACCGACCACATGAACATTCCCTGCCACTACAGACAACAAGTGCACCCCAAAAACATTTTCATCTCCCCAAGAGTCCCAGCTTTCAGAGAGAACAACCAGGAGGATATACCTACAATAATGACGGCCCCTATGTCACAGAATATAACTACTATAATCTGCCCCTATGTACAAATATAACCACTATAATACTGCCCCTATGTACAGGATATACTACTAAATACTGCCCCTATGTACAAATATAACACTATAATACTGCCCCGATGTAAAGATTAAACGACAAATACCCCTAGAGATCTAAAAAAAGTATCCCAGTACGAAACACAACGCCCCCTATGTACAAGAATATAACTAATATAATATCCGCCCCCTATGTACAAGTGAAACATATACTCCCTGACAGATTAACTACTATATACGGCCCCCTATGTCAGGATATAACTAACTATATACTGCCCTCTATGTACAGAATATATTACATAAATCTGCTCCTATGTACAGAATTAACTACTATAATTCGCCCCCTGATGTACAAGAATTACACTACTATAAATACGCCCCTATGTACAGGAATATACTACTATAACTGCCCCCTAGTACAGGATATAACTCTGATAATACTGCTCTCCTATGTACGAGAATATCACTACTATAATCGCTGCCCTATTCCAAGAATATCAGCTACTATAATACTCCCCCCAGTGTACAAGACTATACACTACTATAATATACGCCCCCCTATGTACAGGAATATCACTACTAATATACTGCCCCTATGTACAAGAAACTAACTACTATCACTGCCCCTATTATACAAGGAATATAACTACTATACATACTGCCCTATGTAACAGGAATATACTACTGATAAGACTGCTCCCCTATGCTACAGATATACCTACTATGCAATACTCCCCCCTATGCGACAAGAATATAACTACATAAAGCTGGCCCCCCCTAAAATGTACAGGAATATAACTACTACTCAATACTGCCATCCCTATGTACACGGAATATAACCACTGATCATACTGCTCCCTATGTTAAGACTATAACTACTATAATACTGCCCCCTATGATCCAAGATATATACTACCGTAATATGCCCCTACTGTACAGGAATTAAACTCCTATAATATCTGCAGTAAAAAGTTCTAAATAGACCCGACTATAACTACATACATACTGCCCCCTATGTACATGGATAATACACTACATAATTGTGCCCCCTATGTACAAGAATAAAAGATATATACTGCCCGCTATTACAAGAGAATATAACTTCTACTACTGCCCCCTATGTACAAGAAATATAAGACATAATACGTACCCCCTATGTACCGAAAACTACTATAACTGCCAGCCCCCTATGTTCAAGACATATAACTACTGATAATCTGCCCCCTATGTACGAGGAATATAACTGACTAGATACTGCCCCCTATGTCAGAATGCTAACTACTATAATACTGGCCCCTATGTACAGATATAACTACTATAATACTGCCCCTATGACGAATATACTACTATACATACTGCCTCCTCCTATGTACTAGGAATATAACCTACTATAAACTGCCCCTAGTACAAGAATAAACTACGATAATACTGCCCCTATGTACAGGAATAAACTACTAATAAACTGCCCCCCTGTTACAATAATAACTACTATAATCTGCCCCCCTATGTACAGAATATAACTACAGGTAATACTTGCCCCTATGTAAAGAATATAAACTACTATAATGCTGCCCCCTATGATAAACGAATATAACTCTAAACTGCTCATGACAGTATAACTCTATCTGCCCTATGTAACAAGAATATAACTACTATAATACTGCCCTTGTACAATAATATAACAGCTATAACTCCCCCCTATGTACAGGCAATAACTACTTAAGTCTGCCCTATGTACAGGAGAAGTATACTAATCATAATACTCCCCTACTGTCAAGGAATAATACCTACTATAATACTCCCTATGTACAAAGAATATAACTACTATAAACTGCCCGCCTATGTACAGAAAAAACTACTATAAACTCCCCCTATGTAAGCAAGAATATAACTACCATAAATACTCCCTCCTATTACAGAGAATATAACTTACTATATACTGCCCTCTCTATGTACACGGAATAACTACTATATACTGCCCCCTATGTACAGAATAATCTTAATCTGCCCCCTATGTACAGGAATACTAACTACTATATACTGCCCCTATGACAAGAATACACACTATAATACTGCCCCCTATGTCAGGAATATAACTACAAATACTGCTGCCCCCATTACAAGAATACTACTATAATACTGCCCCTATTTACAGATATAACGACTATACGAATACGCCCCTATTTCCAGAAATAACTACTATAAGACTGCTCCCCTATGTACAAGAATATAACACTATAATACTTCCTATGTACACA
Organism: Engystomops pustulosus; assembly: GCA_019512145.1. Classification (NCBI taxonomy): domain Eukaryota; kingdom Metazoa; phylum Chordata; class Amphibia; order Anura; family Leptodactylidae; genus Engystomops; species Engystomops pustulosus. The sequence continues at coordinate 52,651 of WNYA01000235.1, read as the reverse complement.
GAACTAATACTACTATAATACGGCCCCCTCATGTAAGTAATATACTACTATAATAACTTGCCCCCTATGACATAATATAACTACTATAATACTGCCCCCTAGGGTAAGCCAGAATATAACTACTAGAATACCTGCCCCTATGACAAGAATATACGACTATAATACTCGCCCTTGTAAATAACATAAAGCATCCAGAATATACTACTATAATAGCGCCCCCCTATGTAAACGAATATAACTACTATAATACTGCCCCCGCTATGTACAAGAATATACTACTATAATACTGCCCCATGTACAGATATAACTACTATATAACTTGCCCCCGATGACGATATACTACTATAAATCACATTCATTCCTCTTCTATTCTCTGATCTTCTCTTTTCTTCTAGTAACGTTTCTGACTTTCATTATAAAATAAATACCATCCTTGTCCCTATAGGAATGACAAATCTTAATGAATCCCTTTTTAAACCTGGCTGACCTGTCGCTGCTGGACTTTTACACACTGGTTTGTCTTTTCTCCTTCAGGGAAAAGTAACTTTGTTTTTCAAATCGTAAAAGCTGTCATCATTTCAGGTCTTTCTACAGAAGGAGGAAATGTACAATAGAATAGACTATGTATAAACATCACGATTATATTCTGCACAATGAAAGATTAACTTGTCTCTGCGGCTGTTACGCCTTATTAGCCCTATATTTGGCACTATATGGGGTCACTATGATATATGCTATGGGCCTAGGATATATGGCTAGGGGGCTTTATGAATATGCTATGGGCACTAATGATATGTAATATGGGGCACTATGATATATGCGAGGGTCACTATGATCTATGCTAGGGGGCACTATGATTATATACTATACTGTGGTCAGTAATATTCTGCGGGCACATGATATATAGCTAGGGGGCCACTATGATATATACTATGGGGTCACTATGATATTTACTAATGGGCACTAGATATAACTATGGGGCCTATGATATATGCTAGGGGCACTATGATTATCATGGGGCACTATGATATCTATGGGACACATGATATATTTGCTATGGGGCACATGATATATACTATGGGATCACTATGATATATGCTATGGCACTATAATATATACTATGGGGCATATGATCTATGCTATGGGGGCTTATAACGAGCCGTGCACCTGTGTGACATCACATGACCAGGGATATAATGAGCCGTGCACCTGGGTGACATCACATGACCAGGGATATAACGAGCCGTGCACCTGTGTGACTACTATATACGCCCCCTTGTACAAGGAATTATAACTACTATAATACTGCCCCCTATGTACAGGGAATTATAACTAGATAACTTGCCCCCTATGTACAGGAATATAACTACTATAATACTGCCCCCTATGTCAAGACTATAATGTACTATAACTACTGCCCCCTATGTACAAGAATATAAAATACTATAATACTCCCTATGTACAGAAAATAACTACTTATACCTGCCCCTATGTACAAGAATATAATACTATAATACTGCCCCTATGTACAGGAATATAACTACTATATAATGCCCCTATGTACAAGAAATATCTACTATAAATGCCCCCTAGGTACAAGAATATAACTACTAGAATACTGCCCCTATGTACAAGAATAATCTTATAATACTGCCCCTATGTACAAGAATATAACCTACTAATATACTGCCCCTATGTACAGAATATAAACTATATAATACTGCCCCCTATGTACAGGAATATAAACTACTATAATACTGCCCCTATGTACACAGAATATAACTACTATAATACTACACCCTATGTACAGAAATATAACTTAAAATAATGCCCCTTTGTACAAAATAACTACTATAATACTGCCCCCTATACAGGAATCTACTATAATACTGTCCCAGTACAGGAATTAACTACTATAATACTGCCCCTATGTACAAGATATAACTACTATAATACTGCCCCCTATGTCAGGAATATAAAACTACTATATACTGTCCCCTATGTACAAGAATATAAACTACATATAATACTGCCCCTATGTACAAATATAACTACATAATACTGCCCCTATGTACAAGAATAACTATATAAATGCCCCCTATGTACAAGAATATAACTACTATAAAAACTGCCTCCAATGTACCAGAATATAAACTACTAGAATAATACTGCCCCCTATGTACAAGGAAATAAACTACATAATACGCCCCCTATGTACAAGAATATAACTATATAATACTGCCCCTATGATACGGAATAGAACTACTATCATACGCCCCATATCAGAATATAACTACTATATTAATGCCCCTATGAAAAAAATATATAACTACTATAATACTGCCCCCTATGTACAAGATATAACTACTATAATACTGCCCCCTATGTACAGGAATTAAACTACTATAATATGCCCCCTATGTACAGGAATTAAAACTACTTATATACTGCCCCTATGACAGGAATATAAACTACTAAATATGCCCCCTATGTACGAATATAACTCTATAATACTGCCCCTATGTACAGAAATAAACTACTATAATACTGCACCCCTAGTCAGGAATAAATAAATACATATACTGCCCCCCTATGTCAGGAATATAACTACTATAATACTGCCCCTATGTACAAGAATATAACTACTAATACTGCCCCAAGGTAAAAATATAACTACTAATACTGCCCTATTCAAGAATATAACTACTTAAATACTGCCCCCTATGTACAAGAATATAACTACTATAATATGCCCCTATGTACAGGAATATAACTACTATAATCTGCCCCCCTATGTACAGGATATAACTACTATAATACTGCCTCCTATGTACAAGAATATAACTACTTAATACTGACCCCCTATGTACAGGATATAAACTACTATATTAGCCCCCTATGTACGATAACAACTATATACTGCCCCATGCAGAATAAATACTATAATACTGCCCCTATGTACAAGAATATAAACTACTAAATACTGCCCCCTATGTAAGAATATAACTACTATAATACTGCCACACTATGTACAGGGAATTATTACTACTATAATACTGCCTATGTACAGATATTAGGAACTTAGTAATATCAGGAATGTACCTCTGAGTAGTTCAGTAATGAACTAGATAAGTAACTCTTCGGGGACTCCTGCGAAGCCAAGTAACACCACAAAAAAATACCCAAAGCTAAATAAAGAGAAAAATAGCAGTGCTAGACAAAATGTTACGAATGGATAGGAGATTATGTTGAATAACAGATAATTAAAAATGTATATAAAATGTTATTCAATGATCGGACTCATACATGCTCATTTCCTCTATGATTATGTGTCACTTTTATATGAGATAACTCAGTCAACGGCCCCTGTAAACCTCTGTGGGATGGCAGTTCTGTATAATAGGGGACCTGTGGGAGCGGAAGAAAGTTACGGTTGTATTCTGGTGTGTGCCGGTATAATGATGGCTGGAGAGCTTGTGCTGTGGATTCCTTGCTCTCATTATCTCTCCTCCGAGCACGGGGGGCCGTTCTAGGTGAGTCGCTCTAGCGGTGACATGCAACAGGAGCTATACGTGCATCGGCAGGGCCTTGAATGCACGATGCACGAGATCTGGCCTTTGAAACCTTAAGCTTCTTCAGAGCAGGAAGCGGATCACCACAATACGTAACTGTGTTCTCATCCGCAGCCATTTCCTTGTCATCTGCATGAAGAACATATCCATAGACGGCGCCGCCTCTGTCTCCCTGCTCTAGGCGCAGAGGTAAAGGAAACATTCATGCTACAAAGAGCAGTAACCAATATCAAGCCCGCACCACAAAGAAGCACCAACCCAATACAAGAAGCATCAAGCCCATACCCAAAAGAGCATCAGCTCAGTACCAAGAAGGCATTCAAGCACCATAGTACCAAGAAGCATCAAAGCCCAGTACCCAAGAAGCCACCAAGCCACAGTAGCAAGAATCACCAAGCCCAGTAGCCAACGAATCGCCAAGCCAAGTACCAAAAGAATCACCAAAGACCCAAGTACAAAGAATCACCAAGCCAAGTTACCAAGAAGACCAAGCCCAAGTACCAAAAGCACCAAGCCAAGACCAAGCACATCAGTACCAAGAAGCACAAGCATAGTACCAAGAAGCATCAAGCCAAGTACCAGAAGAATAAGCCCACTACCAGAATCACAAGCCCAATTTCAAGAAGTATCAAGCAACAAGTACCAAGAATCACGAAGCCCAATATTCAAGAAGTATCAAGCACAGTACCAAGAATCACGAAGCCCATATCAAGAAGTATCAAGCACAGTACGAGAAGCACCAAGCGGGACGCTAACTATAGAGAGGTCCAATACTTGGGATCCGCAGTTCTGCCCTGCGTAGTCGGTTCCCTCTCCATCACACTACATCTGCCGGGAGCGATGGTGGGGAGCTAATAACATGCAGGGGATTTACACCTTTCACCTGATAAATCATTCAACTCTTTGCGGCGGGTTAGCGGGTGCAGCTCCAGCTGAGATCAGCGCCGACCCAAACAAACCATTAATTAAGAGGCAGCAGATGTTTCGCCATCTAATTTTTGATCAAGGCGGAATAACAAAAACAGAGGGGAATAGAATTCTATAGGAATTCAGCACGAAGGAGGTGGTGTAAGCAGGATTCTAGAGGGAGACACATTGTACAACATCAGATACAATGTTCATTATCGTCATTAGGTCTTAGATGAAAGTGGCCCTGCCGCAGGGGTCCAGAGGACACAGAACCAGCAGAACCTATGGAACGTATAGGAGGAGGAACCAGTGGTCAATCACATCATTCCCTCGTGGCTGTTATACCTACTGGGAATAGAGGGGCATTAAAGGGAGAGTGGAATACTAAGAGAACGGAGGCAGGGGCAGAGGTGGAGGAGTGTCCTGGAGAAATTTGTTAGCAATCCTACGACATTGCCCTGAGCCACGGGACTCTGCTGCTCCACCCATTAAGGGAACGGACCCCAATCTTGTGATCATGGGAATATTCAGATTGGGCAATCCCTTAGTCCAAGAAATTCTAACTTTTGCACATTGTAGGATTCCATGTATACCCCCCATCAATATGACTTGATCAGGTCTTCCTCATGTAGGTACACAGTCTGAATGAGTCTCCGCTTATCTCTTAAAATGTTCCCACTGAGTCAGTCAATGCAAGGGAAACCGTTGTTTTTGGAAGGTTCCTTGTGGCAGGGACATCTACATCCTTTAAAATTTGATCCAGACAGCAATAGCAACGGGCCAGTGGTGGACACGAGCTGTACTGGGTGGTTGGGGGGAGCAGTATAGAGACCCTATCCTTATACTCTACATGGAATCATAGCTATGATATTCATAATATAATTGAGGGACCCTAGAGCAGTGGTGGCGAACCTATGGCAGGGTGCCAGAGGCGGCGCAATCAGAGCCCTTTCTGTGGCACCCGGGGCATCGCTCCAGCACACCAGACAAGACTCAACAGAATCAGGAGGCAAATGAAGTTGTTGACAGGGACAATAAGTTACTGCTTTAATTTTTGGTTAGGCACCTCATGTATAAGTGGGTTTTGGGTTCAGTTTGGGCGTCGGACGCTAAAAGGTTGCCATCACTGCCGTGCCCGTTGGCCCCTGTACCCCCCGCGGCCCCTTGCAGATCAGAACACTGATGTGTTTGCTGCTGTATAAGGTATATAATCCCTATAGATGTGCAGTGATCATACAATCATTGAGGGGCAGAATGAGCCCCATATGAAAATAAAGATCCATAGACTTCGCGCCTTGTGATTCTCTGGCTGATGAAAGTCACTTTGTGAATGGAAATCTTCGGTGTTGCATAATTTCCATGTCACATCTGCTCGTACAATCTGTGGAGCGGTATAAGCCCTGGTATCCTATGGAGAGGTACCATCAGCTTCCCTCTCCACGTGCCGCTGGCTTTCCTCCGTGCTCGTTACCGTCTATTATGTCTCTTATTATGGTGCTAACGGGGGGCAAATGTCAGACGCCATTAGATCAATGACCTGATATCATCCGGTGACCTCTGTAAGTGATTAACGGCCATTACACAATGTAACGAAGCTGCCGGAGAACGCGCGTTGTACGGTTACAATAAACATTTAGATACATTGACTTATGATTTGTAGATATCTAGACATGCGATAAGTCATGACCGGACAGGGACAAGACATCAGGATGTTGTCTCATCAAATCTCCTACTTGTTCCTCGCAAAACCCACTACATACCCCTGGCCATCCTCCCTGGGTCACCACCACCCCATCCGAATCCTCAACGCCAATCTCCTCTCTCTGGCAACACAACCCACTAAATAGGTTACCCACCAAAATAATACCACCCATGACAACCACCCAACAAGATCTCCTCCTTGGACACCATTCAGCAGGTCCTGAGTCACTGATCCGGAGCAGCAGTAGCTTCTCCATGGACCCCCCCTCCGGCTCATCTACAACCACAGCTCCGCCCTGGTGATCACCACCTCTAACTACCTGTGATACCACCTGTGTAAGGGCCTGCGCTGTATTCCAGTAGATCTCATCCCTTAAAGGGCTCGTCCACTTTAAACACATATAACAAAAAAACGATTTTTGTTGTAATGAAAAGATAGTAAAATTTTCCCAAAAATTTCTGTGTCAGTTTTCACGGTTTTGTAGAATCTCCGCTTGTTGTCTTCTGCTGTCATGCAACAGGAAGTTCTCATCTACTTCCTGTAGATAAGCACCGTCATGGTCATGTGATGTCCACACGGTGCACGGCTCATTATAACACAAAGTGTAATTGCTCCTGTGTGACATCACATGACCAGGGATATAACAAGCCGTCACCTGTGTGACATCACATGACTAGGGATATAAAAAGCCGTCCACCTGTGTGACATCACATGACCAGGGATATAACAAGCCGTCCACCTGTGTGACATCACATGACTAGGGATATAACAAGCCGTCCACCTGTGTGATATCACATGACTAGGGATATAAGGAACCATGCTCCTGTGTGACATCACATGACCAGGAAAATTACCAGCCATGCACCTGTGTGACATCACAAGACGAGAAATATAATATAACTAGCTGTGTACCTGTGTGACATCACATGACAAGGGATATACAAGCTGTGCACCTGTGTGATATTACATAACCAGGGATATACCGAGCTGTGCACTGTGTGACATCTGACGACCAGGGGTATCAACGAGCCTGCACAGTGTGACACACATGACAGGGATATAACAAGCTGTGCACCTGTGTGGACATCACATGACCAGGGATAAACAAAGCCGTCCACCTGGTGACATCACATGACCAGGGATATAAACAAGCCGTCACCTGTGTGAATCACATGACCCGAGGGTTAGTAACGAGCCCTGCATCTGTGTGAATCACATGACCAGGGATATAACAAGCTGTGCACCTGTGTGACATCCATGACCAGGGATATAATGAGCCGTGCACTGTGTGACATCACATGACCGGGAATAATAAGCCGTCACCTGGTGACATCACATGACCAGGGATATAACAGACGTCCACCTGTGTGATATCAAATGACAAGGGATTTACAAGTGTGCACCTGTGTGACATCACATGACCAGGGATATAACGAGCCGTGCACCTGTGTGACATCACATGACCAGGGATATAGAGCTGTGCACCTGTGTGACATCACATGACCAGGGATATAACGAGCTGTGCACCGTGTGATATACATGACTAGGGATATAAGGAACCATGCTCCTGGTGTGACATCACAAGACGAGAAATATAATATAACTAGCGTGTACTGTGGTGTACTGTGTGACATCACATGACAAGGGATATACAAGCTGTGCACTTGTGTGACACCAACATGACCAGGGATATACAGCAGCTGTGCACCTGTGTGACATCTCACGACCAGGGGTGGTATAACGAGCCCTGCACCTGTGTGACATCACAGACCAGGGATATAACAAGCTGTGCACCTGTGTGTGAAATCACATGACCAGCGAATAACGGGCCGTGCACCGTGTGACATCAATGACCAGGGATATAGCAAGCTGTGCACTGTTGACATCCCATGACAGGGGTATAACGAGCCCGCAATGCCTGGGTGACATGAATACCAGGGATATAACAAGCTGTGCACCTGTGTGACATCAAATGACCAGAGATATAACACAACTGTGCACCCTGTTGACATCACATGACAAGGGATATACAAGCTGTGCACAGTGTGGCATCACATGACCAGGGATATAACGAGCTGTGCACCTGTGTGACGTCACATGACAGGGATATAATGAGCCGTGCACCTGTGGACATCACATGAACAGGAAATAACAACGTGCACCTTTGTGACGTCACATGACCAGGGATATATGGCTGTGCACCTGGTGAATCCATGACCAGGTATATAACTATTGTGCACCGTGTGACATCAATGCCAGGGATATAAAAAGACTGTGCACATGGGGTTGGGAGAACATGGAAAGGGATGTATAATGACCGTGCTGCACCTGTGTGACTAACATGACCAGGGATATAATGAGCCTGCACCTGTTGTGACATCACATGACCAGGGATATAATGAGACGATTTGCACCTGTTTGACATCAAGACCAGGGATATAATGAGCCGTGCACCTGTGTGACATCACATGACAGGTATATAAGACTCGTGCACCTGGTGACATCATGACCAGGGATATAACTGAGCCGTGCACCTGTGTGACATCAATGACAGGGATAATGAGCCGTGACCTGTGTGACATCACATGACCAGGGAATAATGAGCCGTGCACCTGTGTGACCATCACTGACCAGGGATATAATGAGCCGTGCACCTGTGTGACATCACATGACCAGGATATAATGAGCCGTGCACCTGTGTGACATCACATGACCAGGATACTAAGAGCCGCTTGCACCTGTGTGACATCACATGACCCGGATAATGAGCCGTGCACCTGTGTGACATCACATGACCAGGGATTTAAATGAGCCGTGACACTGTGTGACATCACATGAACCAGGATATAATGAGCCGTGGCACCTGTGGTGACATCACATGACCAGGGATTATAAGGAGCCGTGCACCTGGTGACATACTGACCAGGGATATAATGAGCCGTGCACCTGTGTGACATCACATGACCAGGGATATAATGAGCCGTGCACCTGTGTGACAACACAGGAATTGGTGTTTATCTATAGCAAGTAAACAATAAAGCTTCTATAAAACCAAGAAAAATTAATAAAGAAAGTATTTTGGAAAATTAAATAACTTTTATTGTAAAAGTGGACATCCCCTTTAAGCATGTAACCAGATGCTGGTTTCATACTGTAAGTCTCCGAGTTATACAATGTATTTTGCATTAGAACCAATAGGCTTGAGAATATCAGGAGCATCTGATGTCATGGAACCTCCTTATGGCGATACAAGATGACACGGGGACGGTCCAGTCTGCATTGATCACTATACAAGATCTGTGCCATGTTTTTTCCAAAAAGATCTGCTATAAGGAATAAAAACATCCCCAATACAAGAAAATACATGGATCAAGGTCTGACCTCGGAGACGTTCTCATTCCGGGGATGTCTCCAGCGACGTAAAACCTTATTGTTCCTCCAGATGTTCCTTCCATAACAATAGCAAAACCTTTACTTTACACTTATTTCTCTAACGCTCCCGGCTAATAACTCATCCAGATCTCAGGAAGCCCAAGACTTGGGGGACGAGGGGAGAAGTAGGTTACAAGATGTGAAATACCTTTAATTGGGCTACGGGGGGTTCCTGTCCATCTCATGCATCCCATTATCCGAGGATACAAGGTTTCTCCATGAACAATCCGTTACTGGGTCTCTACAGTAACATCTAACATCTCGCTGCTTCCGTGTACGACCACCACTGAGGAGTCCGCCTCTGGCACCTGGACTGTCCTCAGAGGGGGAAAGGGTCTCAATTTAAAGGGGTTGTCTTGGCTTTAATAACTGATCTGCTGTCTGTAGGATGGGGGATTCATTTGAGATTTTTGGAGGAGCAATTGACCTTGACCATGTACATTCATCATGTGAGCAGCTTGGCCAAGTGAATGGTGCTGAGCCGCAATACCAAGCACAGCCACTATGCAAGGAATAGCACTGTGTTTTGTAGGAGCGTCTGAATGCTGCAATCTCTCCTTATTTCATTCCAACAGGAATAACAACACAGAACAGAACCGGAGGTCCACTCCCGGTGTAGTGGCTGATGCCAGGAGTTGCCCCTCAGCTTCAGTTTTTTTTGCAGTTTTTGTAGGTGAGTTGCAGTTCCTAACACTCAGTTGTCTGACCCCCGCAATCTGATATTTATGGAAAATTCTTGTAAGGAGCAGAATAAACCACTACTGGCCAATCAGATGTGTGCATTGTCCATGACCTGTAAAGGATCGGGGTTCAGGGTTTGGTCTAAGTGCTGCCACATCTTGACTTCTACTAAAACTTTACTGTGGGTTTCTAACTTTTTGATGTGTTTTCACATGTTCTGTGGATATTTTTCTCACTCAGCTGCTAAAATGTTACATTGTATCGAGCGCGACTGCAAATAAGACTCGGAATAACATTGAATAGAACTTATCCATATGACAAGTCTCCCGTGTCGGACTTGATCACCTATGTTGAGCCCAGAATCTTACCCAATACTAGACCCCCACTTATCCAATAGTGAACAGCACAATTTTGGAAGTGGCGGAAGGATGGGTATTATCTTATGGGCACAATTCACCCCAATCCGACCCTGATTGTTTCCATATGTTACTGCCCATTATTTTAGGTTACTCCAACCTTCTCTTATAATAATATAATATTATTAGGATATTAGGATTATTAGGATAATATTATGTGTTGATACATTATATAATATGACCATCAAAAAGGACTACAAAGTAACAAAACATTACAAAAAGTGACTAATCTCATCTGATAGAGAAGTAACAAACCCGGTCAATGTCCATGTGGATGAAACACTCGTTCTATTTCCTTTATGGTCTTATATAGAATGGTGTTTGATACAATGTAACATTTTGATACTTTGCATTGTATCTTCTCAGTCTGGGGGTCCGCACTGTACTGTATGCACATAGGGTAGTACACAAGGGCTGAGGGGTTCTGTCATGGGAAGTGATGGGGGGGATCAGGGGGACTGGTGATTTTGTAGTCCCCCCTGTTCACAAGTCCTATGAGCCACCAGGAGATGGGCCGGGGGCTGCCAGTGCCGCGGCTCCTGACACACAGTTAAATGACCCACTTCTTGCAGACTCAGAGAAAAAAAGGGCTTGTGTTTAGGCCTTTGGAAACTGCCTTTAATAAGACCATCCGTTTCCGCTGTCGCATGGGTCCTGCTAAGCCATTGCTCATGTTCCCGAATTCCCTGCAGCCAGCCATTAGTGCGGGAGGTATAGGGGATAATGAAGCCGTCTGGCTCAGTAAATATTGCCCAGCTCCTAGGAGGAAGCAGAGCCCATTACTTAGGTCCTGGAGTCCAGGAGGAGTTTATATTATTGCATAGGAGGAGGGGGATGGGGGGGGGGGGGCGCGTTGTCACTGCGGCGCGGTGTTTAATGCTCTCCGGTTCTCACAGGGAAAATTGAAGCAACATCTCATGACCCCGGTGTCAGCAAGTGCATCGCACAACATATAACCTGCTTCATACATCACACAGACAGGTACAGAGCCGCTCGCTACATAATCACTGAGCCACATCACTATGGGAAGCCACGGACCTGGAAGGAGTGATAGTCTGCAGGGGAAAGCATCTGTAATTATGGCCACGCAGGCCGGTGCCGGTGGTAGGTATTGCCTAATATATAGGGATTTATGTTCCACGATTGTAGCTCCACTAAGTGCACTCGGGGTAGTGATGTACCGGCTCACCACGCCCCCTTTAACCCGGTGCAATCAGGTTAAACGTGGAGTGGTGTGTGGTGATTGACTGGCCTGCGGCTCTCTGTTATATATTTAATAGGTAGCCATTCAGGAGCCAGAAGAGCCGGCTCTTCTAGTGAGGGGAGCCTAATGAGCAAGATCACGAAGAAGAGCCGTAATTCCCATAACTAACTCGGGGGGATTGTCTTCACACTGCTGTGCTCTGTGCTCTCTGCAGCCAGTGTTAAGTATTGTCTCTGGACAGATGTGCAATCAGACCTTTGTGAATGTTGATAGTAGCAGCAGGACTGTGATATATGGATTTATATTCCAGGATTGTAGCTTCTCCAAATGCACTTCGGGTCATGTCCTCACACTGCTGTGCTCGGTGCTTTCTGCAGCCAGTGTTAGATATTGTCCCTGGAGATATGAGTAATCATACATTTCTTTATACTGTTAGTAGCAGCAGGACTTTGAAATGGCGATGTATATTCCAGGATTATAGCTTCTCCGAGTGCAGAGGGTTTGTGTCCTCACACTGCTGTGTTCTGCGCTCTGTACAGCCAGTGTTAAGCATTGTCCCTGCAGAGATGTTTCATTATACCTTTGTGAATGTTGATAGTAGCAGCAGGACTGTCATATATGGATTTATATTCCAGGATTGTAGCTTCTCCAAATGCACTTTGATTAGATTAGTATTATTATTTTTCTTTCTTTGGGATTGGATTTTTGCTGCCCCCTCCCTCCTCTTCCCCTCCCCTGTGACTGAGGCCGCCTGACACTTATGAGCACAGGATCTGGCATGGGGGGGTAGAGGCTTCACGTCTTTGACAGCAGAGGGAGGAGGCCCAGAGACTTACAGCCGACCTGCCAAAAAATAATGTGCGGCCTCCCGGAGTAATCAGTCTCTGTAATAGGTTGGGACTGTCTGTGAGATGCTTCGCTCTGCCGTGGGATCCTCAAACAGCCGGTCAAGGACAAGCAGAATCCAGCTAAGAGGGGCGGCCGGGCCTCAGCAATACCCATGGGGGTGGGTGATGGGACCCTCATGTCAGAAGCCTGATTGGGCGATGGGAAACTTAGAATCAGCGCTATTCCTTGAACTTCTTGCATTTTGAGTGGTTTTGCCACAAAGTCTCATCACATCGGAGGGTCTTTCATTCCCTCTTCATCTGGTAACTCCAGGATCAATGGTGGTCAGTGCTAGAGTCCATTGTAAATGTATCTGCTGGTAAACATGGGTGAGGCGGCTAAGATGACATCTTCTGGTGCTCTGTGTGAGTGAGGAGCTAAGATGATATCTTCTGGTGGTCTGTGTGAGTGAGGGGGCTTAGATGATATCTTCTGGTGGTCTGTGTGAGTGAGGGAGCTAAGATGACATCTTCCAATGGTCAACATAAGTTAGAGGGCTAAGTTGATGTCTTTTGGTGGTCTTCATGAGGGAGGAGGCTAAGTTGATGTCTTTTGGTGGTCTTCATAAAGGAAGAAGGATAAATTGATGTCTTTTTCTGATGTTCATGAATGAGGGGCCTAATTTGATGTCTTTTGGAGGTCTTCTTGTGTGAGTAGGCCAATTTGACATCTTTCAATAGTCATCATGAGTGAGGGGGCTAACTGGCTTCTTTAAGTGGTCTTCATGAGTGAGGGGTCTAAACTTACATCTTTTGGTGGTCTTCATTAGTGAGGGGTCTAAGTTGACATCTTTTGGTGGTCTTCATGAGTGAGGCGGCTAAGTTGACATCTTTTGGTGGTCTTCATGAGTGAGGGGGCTAAGCTGATATCTTTCAGTGGTCTCCATGAGTGAGGGGTCTAAGTTGACATCTTTTGGTGGTCTTCATGAGTGAGGGGTCTAAGTTTCCATCTTTTGGTGGTCTTCATGAGTGAGGGGCTAGTTGACATGTTTGGGTGGTCTTCATGGGAGGGGTCTAAGTTCCATCTTTTGGTGGTCTTCATGGATGAGAGGGCTAGGTTTGACATCTTTCGGTGGTCTTCTTGCGTGAGTAGGTGAATAGTTCATGTGAGAGGCTAAGGCACTTCTTTAGTGGTCTTCAATGTGGGGAGGCTAATGTTTTTGACGTCTTTCAGTGGTCTTCATGAGTGAGGGGGCTAAGTTGACCTTGTGGGTCTTCATGAGTGAGGGGGCTAAGTTTAATCTTTGGTGGTCTTCATGGTGATGGGTCTAAGTTGACATCTTTCGATGGTCTTCATGAGTGAGGGGTCAAGTTACATCTTTTGGCTTCATGATGAGGAGCTAAGTTGAGATCTTTTGATGATCTTCATGAGTGAGAGGGCTAGGTGACAATCTTTTTGGTGGTTTCATGATGAGGGGTCTAAGTTTTCCATCTTTTGGTGGTCTTTCATGAGTGATGGGTCTAAGTTTCCATCTTTTGGTGGTCTTCATGAGTGAGAGGACTAGGTTGACATCTTTCGGTGGTCTTCTTGCGTGAGTAGGCTAATTCAACATATTTCAATGGTCATCATGAGTGAGGGGTCTAAGCTTACATCTTTTGGTGGTCTTCATGAGTGAGGAGGCTAAGTTGAGATCTTTTGATGATCTTCATGAGTGAGAGGGCTAGGTTGACATCTTTGGTGTGGTCTTCATGAGTGATGGTTCTAAGTTCCATCTTTTGGTGGTCTTCATTAGATGAGAGGACTAGGTTGACATCTTTCGGTGGTCTTCTTGCGTGAGTAGGCTATCAATTTCAATGGTCATCATGAGTGAGGGGTCTAAGCTTACATCTTTTGGTGGTCTTCATGAGTCCGGGTAAGCTACATCTTTTGGTGGTGGTCTCCATGATGAAGGGGATAAGTTGAGATCTTTCAGTGGGTTTCATGAGGTGAGGGGTCTAAGTTGACATCTACCAGTGTGCCTTCATTTATGACACTATACACTCTATAGGATGTTGCACAGCTCAGCCAATCACTGGCCCCAGCAGTCATATCTGAAGGGCAAGTGGTGGTCCCACACAACCTGCAGAGACTGTGTCAGTGTTTGGTACCCATCCACTTACCTGATATACGTCTCCAGCGTTGTCCCTACGAGTCGGGGAGGTCATTTGTTTAATAGGAATACTGACCTCCGTAGATATGAATTAGTGCAAATAGAATCTTACAAGCAATGGAAACACATCGGCTCCACATGTAGAATTCTAAAGAGGAAATTACCCACTGGTTAGAAGTTTTGCTAATTACGTCCAAAAGCCGCTAGTGGGCCGACATGCTAACACACTAATGGATTCTCAATGAGAACAGATACGGAGGCATTCACACTTTGTGAAAAAGAGGGAAAATTAGAATCCCTGCGGTCCCGTATTTTCTACTTCATTTTACTGAAGAACTAAGGGTCCCCCAATTCTAAACTTTCCGTCTCTGACCAGCGATCACCTAATGATGGAGGGTCGTGTCCATGCATCCTGTGCTGCCCACTCATGCTGAAATAGAGAAAAATAGGGTGACAGTAGGTGTGCTCGACCTGCAGCTCCATAGTGGACCCCATTCTGTGTGATTAGGTAGGTATTCCAGTCATGAGACCCCCATGAAAGTTACTTATGCCGTATCCTGGATTATATTAGGCACATCCCCTTTAATGATATGATCCTTGCAGTGGTTGGCACAGCAATAGAAAGCCCTTGTTCCTGTGATACAGATAACAATATACATGGAACACCCCTTTAAGGGCTTGTTCACATGAATGTGTGGACTTTCTGACCTCTGCTGGAACCCCCTCCAATTGTTTGGGATTCTCCTTTATCTCTTGCTTCAGTTCATATATCTTGCAACATTTCATCTTCCACAATGAGAAGTACGGTAAGTATTCTATACATAAAGTAGTCGCAGAGCTGGGGGTGAGCTGCGTCTCCACTCCGCAGAAAGACATCAGAGTTTCTACGTTTCCCTCTCAGGAACCTTTGAAGCTGAAGAACGTTGGCCTCCAAACATGAGTGTAACAAAGCCATTGTGTACCGGCTACATGTACTCTCTATTGTAACGCTCCGGCATCGGCCCTCCCAATCCATTGTTCCTTCATTAATCCCAAACAACAGGCGAACACATGGGTTGCACTTTGTTCTTCTCCTCCAAGGACAACATCTAACAAGATGAAAGTTGTTTAAAGGTTTGCATGCGAGATTCTAGAAGAACCCTTGGCAACGGCGGAGGAGAATTGAGTGGTGTGTCTCGTATTGTCAGAAAACCTTTGTTTCCCGGGGGCCAAGTGTCTACGACTCGCAGGAAGTTTTTTTTGCCTCCCCGGAGACCGCTCTAAATATTCCTCGCTTCGCTTCATCGTTCAATAATCTTAAATCTGGAAAGTCAGCCGGAGAACTTATCGCCTGCTCGAGGTGGCGTCCGTCTAGCGTATGTGCGCGGACAGATGACCCCCCCCCCCCACCCCCCCCCGATTGTGATTTAGGGGAAAGCAATAGAAAACCTTGCAATACAGAATTATTGATTTAACCCTTTGGTCCCTCGCCTGGTCCCGGTCCATAATCGTAACATGACACTCCACACTCTCACTACTATGTGATTTGTGGGGGAATTACTGCAAGTTCTTGGACCAGGGACTAGAGTCAGGACAATGTGGGAAAACCATCCAATAGCGTGGATTTCTTAACTGCTTCATCCAGTCATTGGCTGTTATCAAAGACCCTCCTCTATTTAAAGGGGTTGTCCTAAGCTTAATTGTTATCCCTACCCACAACTATCTGACCTCACTGAGGGTCTTGGTTATTTGGGGCGCTACATTCAAAGAGAAGAAACACATCCCCCTTATGGGACCGACCCCATTCTCTGCATTAACGGGGTCCCAGAAGTTGGACCCCCACTGATCACGTTGTTATGCCCTATCCCTGTGAGATAGTACAATAATTAAACTTGGGACAATTTAATGTCAGAAACTTTGCAGTTGGTTTAATGTTTTGTAGGTTTCACTTGAATCAATGGGGTCTTACATGCAAGCAGAAAAACTTCCACTACTGCCCCTATTGTGTCTTTATTCCAGCTATTTGTATACAGGCAGTCCCCGGTTACGTACAGTTTCGGTCTGGAGGTTTGTTCTTAAGTTGATTTTGGGTAAGTGAGAACTGTAATTTTTATAATGTAACTATGTTTTGCTCTGTGACAGTTGAATAGTTAAAATGTTGGGTTTCATAAGAACCAGGATTAACACTAAATCTTAATACGACACACTGGTATAACATTTATAGCATCTGTTATGTAACCTAAAGCGTAAATACAACATTAAATTACCAAATCAATGGTCCGTTGTAACTAGGGTCGTCTTAAGTTGGTGTCTTAGTAGGGGACCGCTCTTATATCTAAACTCGGAAATCTAGACAAAGGAGGTCTTACCTTAGCAATTTAATGAAATGAGGATGTCCAAAACTACAACCACATGCTGTCCCTGCGGTGGCGGCAGATGCATAGCCCTGCTGAGGTTTGTAGTTTTGCAACAGCGTCTGGGACCTCATGATTGTGACCATGCTGTATATAAGTGAAGGCCCATAAGTTCTGCATGAGGATGCCATCCCCTGGACATGACTCCAGTCTTTCAGTATAATGAGTATGTACCGGGGGTCGGCTGGACACAAACGCAGCTCGAGGTCCTGAACAAGGGGGTAAACATTGTCTGCCCCGACATGGAGGAAGAATGTTCTTGTGTGGAAGAGACACTTTGTAACCTTGTCACAATGTAATAAACTGCAACCAAGCGCCATAATAACATCCCCGGATACCCTGCGCGCCGCCACAATCACAAATATAACACAAAGTTGGAGGCGCTAATCTAGGACCCCTATAGCTAAAACGTGGAATGAGTTTTGAAGAAATTTGGGTCCTTTGGAACTGTTCATTCTTGAAAATAAATTCATCTGAAAAGGACTGCAGCAACTTCTCATCAAAAGCTGAAGTAGCTTCATGTGAGATCTCTGTGCGTCGTCACCCTCCCTCCGGTCCTGTAGTAGCTACAAACTGCGTAGTATAACTGAGATGGCGATCCCCAACAGTGAACGTCTAATGGGCCCCACTTACCCTTAAAATATACATACAGTATAATCACAACATATACACAGACATAAGATTACCCACATATACACGACATACCGCATTAACACCATAACACGGCACAGACAGACAGCATATACACACCATATCCACACCATGAATACACATACTACAGCATAGAGACATCATATACACACTCCCATATACACACCATATACACAGACATACACCATATACACAACCATATACCACATACATACAGCATATATACATCATATACCACATCGCATATACACCCATATCACCCCACCTACACATACATACATCATATATACATCATATCCACACATAGAGCATATACACACCATATACCAGCTAACACCATATACACACCACACACATCATACGCATATTACATCATATACACACATACATCATATAACATCCTATACACAACATACACCATATACCACATATACACTCCATACAGCATTATACATGATATACACACATCCACATATACCAACCATAATACACAGACTACAACAACCAGATACAAAACCCTATACACAACTACAGCATATACACACCTATACACAGACATACACCATATACACATCATATACCAGACATAGAGCTTATACACACATATAACACAACATACAGCATATACACACCATAATACACATACATACAGCAAGATACACACCATATTCACAACATCAGCATATACACACCATAACACAGACATACAGCACTACACACCATATCACGACACACACCAATCACATCATATACACACATACTAAGCATATACACACCATAGACACAGCATACAGCATTCTACACACATATATACACAGACACGACACAGCATATACACACCATATACACCATAACACACATATACACAGCCACTACAGCAATATAGCCTCATTTACACAACATCAGCATATAACACACAATAACCTACATACACATATAGACATCATATACACACATCAGCAATACACCATATACACAGACAATTAACAGCATATACACACCATATACAGACATACACCATATACACACCATTACACAACTACACATATACACAACATACAGCATCTACACCCCCAAGGACAGTTTTCTAATCCGGAGAGTTAACCCGTACATATCTGCTCTTCTACAAGCCTGCGCTGACCCCCTCGCTCATATCGGAGGAGATGGGATGAGACTCTCGTCTTGCCTGATCGCTGGATGTGACATTATTGACAGGATTGATTATTGTCTCAGCAATCGTCGTCCTCCTCCCGATCTCCATTAACAGTCTCGTAAAGTGACCTGGTCTATAATTGTGCGGAGACACGGCAGCGCCAGACCCGGAGAGACCTATATCCATCTCCTGGAGGGAAAACGCGCTGATATGAAGGATGTCATTCCTGCTCGTAGGATTGGTTTCCCCATACTGGAGTAGGGAAATAGTGGGGCTAGAACTGAGGCGGAGCTCTCATTCCATTATCACCCCCATCTCCACTTCTTCCTACTTGTATTAACCCATTGCCCAAATGACAACAGTGGATGGAAGCACTTCAATTGCACTTACCTAACCTTCTATTAAATCTAAGCCCTCACCGTAACCGTTATTGATCCGGCTACTAAAGATCTGCTCTAAGCCACCCATAGACCTGCGCCATTGTTTGTCTATGGAATTGGCCCATGGACGATTTATGGACTTGTCTGAGCCCCACTTATGGAACTATCCATGGACCTATGCTTGCCCATTGACACAACTATAGAGCTGCCCCATGCCCCCTCTATGGATCTGCTAATGACCCCATGTATGGTTTTCCCATGGACCCAATCATGGAACCACAATAGACCCCCTGGCCCTGTCTATGGACCACATCTCTGTTACGACTTTTTTGTGGGGGTGGGTTACTACTTTGACTACTCATGCACTCATTTATGGACGCAACCATTGACCAAGTTATGGACCTGGTCCTTGGCTCTAGTCATAGACCATACTCATGCATCCTCTATGGACTGGCCCCCTTTGGCCTACTTATAACCTACCCTTGGCTTCTATCTATGGAACCTCTCAGCACCCATCTATACCTGCCCATTGACCCACTATAGACCGCCCTTGGCTCTACTTGGACCTACTCTTGCAACCATGTAATGACCTGCCCATTGACACGCTATAAGCCCTGCCCATGCACCCTCTATGCATCTGCCCATTGACGCACATTAGACCTTCTTGGCTCTATCTATGGACCTACGCATGGCCCCATCTATTTATCTTCCCCTTGACCCACATTAGAACCTGTCCTGGGCTCTATCTATGGACCTACTCATGCACCCTCTATGGATCTGCCCATTGACCCACAATAGACGGCCCTTGGCCTCTATCCATGGACCTACTCATGCACCCATCTATGGACCTGCCCATGGACACCTATAGAGCCTGCCATGCACCCATTATGGATCTGCCCATTGACCCACATAGAAAGACCTGTTCTGGCTAGACTATGACCTACTCAGGCACCCATCAATCTATGGGATCTGCCCATTGACCCACATAGAGACCTGTGCCCTTGCGTCTATCTATGGACATCCTCGTGCACCCATCTATGGATCTGCCCAGTACCCACTTATAGACTGTGGCCATGGCCTCTATCTATGGACATACTACCATGCACCCGTCATGGATCTGACCCATTGACCACTTATAGACCTTCCCTTGGCTCTATCTATGGACCTAAC
Organism: Engystomops pustulosus; assembly: GCA_019512145.1. Lineage (NCBI taxonomy): Eukaryota > Metazoa > Chordata > Amphibia > Anura > Leptodactylidae > Engystomops > Engystomops pustulosus. The sequence continues at coordinate 32,011 of WNYA01000235.1, read as the reverse complement.
TCATGCACCCCGTCTTGGATCGGCCCCAGTGACCGCACTTATAGACCTGCCTTGGCTCTATCTATGGACGTAATACTCATGCACCCATCGATGGATCTGCCCATTGAACCCACATATAGACCTGCCACTGACTCTATCTATGACAATCTCATGCACCCATCGCGGACTGCCATTGACCCACATATAGACCTGTCCCGTGGTCTCTAGCTAGGACCATACTACATGCAGCACCCATCTATGGATCTGCCCATTGACCCCCCTATAGACCTGCCTTGGCTCTATCTATGAAAACGCATGCACCCATCTATGGACTGACCATTGACCCACTTATAGACCTGCCACTGGAGCTCTATCTATGGACATACTCATGCAACCCATCTATGGATCTGCCCATTGCCCACCTATGAGACCTGCCCTTGGCTCTATCTAGGGACATACCATGCACCCTCTATGGACCTGCCCATGACACCTATAGGGCTGCCCATGCACCCATTAGGGATCTGCCCGCTGAACCACCATTGGGCCCTGCCATGGCCACTTATAACCTCCCATGGACCTGTCCACTATAACCTGCTCATGACCCTGCCTATGGACCGTTCAAGGACCTGCCTATGTGATCTTCCCAATCTAACTCACAGCACAAAATATTCCACTTTGCATGTGAGAATTCCCCATGCTCCCAACCCATCAAACTTCCCCCTGCATACTGAATGTCCCAGGACTGTCCATAAACTGGATAGTAACCCAGCAAGTTTACTAATACTATGGGGCGCAAAGCCGATAGAGTAGCATCATCCATGAAATACAAGCCATACCCTCAAAAAGGCTTAAAAAGTTTAGAAAAACATATTAAAAATAAACAAAATTACAAATTTACAATAATAACTAAATAACCCAAACCCAAGAAAACTACTTCCCCCTTGAGTCCCATCCACAACTACAGCAATCCCCGGTTTGGTACAGGAATTCGGGTCTTGTAGGTTTTGGGTTCTTAATTGAATGTGTATGTAGTCGGAACGTATATTTATCATTGTAAACCCAGCAAAAAATGTTTGTGACATTGGATTTAAAAATGTTGGGTTGTCTGGGATAACTTTACGCTGATCTTGTAGCCGGGGACTAAAGTACATTAACAACATTCAGAGTTCCGTTGTAACTAGGGTCTTCTGTAAGTCAGGTGTTTAAGTAGGGGCCCCCGCCTGTATAAGGTGTGATAGAGTTGAGGGTTTCTGGTTTCAAAATCAAGTGGATACATATCAAAAACAGACTCGTAAGATCTGCAAATTGACTTCTCTCATGTATAGAGGGGGGGGGCACTTCCTTTATAACACTACAAGCTCTCAGATGTCGCTGTCACAGAGGTGGAATGAGCGCCGCTTCCCCTTTCAATTCATACCCCCTGTCGATTACCCTGAATAGGCGTAATTGTGCATGAAATCAACCATATCACTCACCAAATCTGCCGCGGATGAGCCTCCGCCTGCTGCTCCCTGCACCTATCCCCCCCGCTCCCCGGATCGTGTAATTTAATTTTGTATGCTATTTCCTTTCTCCGCGACATACAAGAGAGGATTGCCCTAAATGTAGCGCATGCCGCACGAATAATATCATCCCCAATCTCGTCACTCTTAGTACATTGGCCAGAGTCAAAATCAGAAGATTTGGCAGAATTGTTTTTTCCCGACTCCATGTAATGCATCGCGGGAATACTGCTGTCCCAGGATGATGGATTGCACATGTCCAGAGCCCGGAGTGATGATTCCTCGGGGAATGAGATACAATAACACACGGAGTGATGTCACTGCCCCACATCAACATCAACGCCTGCGCTCAATATCCCATTCAGGGAGGAGAAGGTTCACTACAGAAGTAAGCAGAGCCGAGAGAACCATTTTACAGTCCATACTCATACAGACAGCGCCCATACAGTACAGGAAGAATAATTTCCATTATGTACCAGCAGCAGCAAGTGAGTGCAGCTCGGAGTATAATACCGGATGTAACCTCAGGATCGTAATGGATAATATGTTCATGTAATGTAAACACAGGACTGCACAGCACCGAATCGTGATCCAGCTCTGTAGTATGATACAGGATGTAACTCAGGATCAGTACACAGGATAAATGGTCATGTAGGTACACAAGTGACTGCAAACCGCGCAGCAGAATAGTGATGCAGCTCGGGGTATAATACAGGATGTAACTCAGGATTCAGTAGCGGAGAAGTACTGTCATGTAAATTACCCAGTGACTGCACCAGCAGCAGACATATAGTGGCATCTCTGGAGTATAAAATACCGGGATGTAACTCAGGATCAGTACAGGATAAGTAATGTCCAGGTATGTACACAGTGACTGAACCAGCATTAGAATAGTGGTGCAGCTTCTGGGGTATAATACAGATGTAACTCAGATCAGTACAGGATAAGTAATGTTATGTATGTACACAGTGCTGCCCCTCACCGATAGGAGTGCAGCTCTAGGTATAATACGGATGTAACTCAATCAGTAACAATAAGTATTGTCATGTATGTACACAGTGACTGCACCCGCACAGAATATGATGCAGCTCTGAGTAATTACTGATGTAACGCAGGATCATACCAGGATAAGTAAGGTCATGTATGTACACAGTGACTTCACCACGCAGCATAGGAGTGCAGCTCATTGAGTAATAATACGTAGTACCATCAGATCAGTAACAGGATAAGGAATGTCTGTATGTACACAGTGACCTGCCACCAGCAGCAGATAGTGAGTGCAGCTCTGGAGTAGAATACGGATGTAACTTCAGGTCAGTACAGGAATAAGTCATGTCATTTATGGTACACCGTGACTGCACCAGCAGCATGAATAGTGAGTGCAGCTCTGGTTATAATCCATGGATTTAACTCAAGATCATAACAGTAAGTAATGTCATGTATGTACACAGTGACTGCACCAGCAGCAGAATAGTGAGTTGGGGGGGGCCAGGCCCTTTTTTTTCCCCTGGGGGGGGGGGGGGGTGGTATAATACAGGATGTAACTCGGATCAGTACTGATACTCATGTCATGTATGTATACAGTTACTGCAACCCACAGAATAGTGAGTGCACTCTGAGTATAATCAGGATGTAACTCAGGGATCAGTACCGGATAGTAATGTCATGTAGTTACACATGACTCACCAGCAGCAGAATAGGGAGTGCATCCTCTGGTGTTATAACAGTGTTAACTCAGGACAGTACGCAGGATAAGTATGTCATGTATGTACACAGTGTACTGCACCATCAGCAGAATGTGAGTGCAGCTCTGGGGTATAATACAGGATTACGCAGATCAGGACCGGGTATAATAATGTCATGTATTACCCATAACGGCACCACAGCAAATAGTGAGTGCGGCTCTGGTATAATACAGATGTAACGCAGATCAGTACAGGATAAGTACTTCATGTATGTACACAGTGACTGCAACCCGCAGCAGAATAGTGAGTGCGCAGCTGGGGTATAATACAGGATGTAACTCAGGATCATACAGGATAAGTAATGTCATGTATGCAGTGACTTGCACAGCAGCATAATGTGAGTGCAGCTCTGGGGTGTAGTGCTTTACAAGTATGTACATTTCTCTGCCATCCCCCCGTCCTCACATCTATAAATCCATTGTTTCTTCTAGCAGTAATTCTTGATATTCGACCTTCCTGTTGCTGTAATCGGCACTTCCCTGCTAATCAATGGAAATATATTCAGTGTTTCTCGCTGGCTCCTTCAACCTCTGGCTTTGGCTTTGATTTGCGCCTGTTGTCTGTTCTGTTTTTTGTATCATGAGCATTAAGACATCTTTCCTATAATAACTTGTAATGACTTGTAATTTATACCATATTAATAGATACTAGGTAATTACCAATCACAAGGTAACAACTACATGCATGGGTTTAAAATATGTGTGATGGGGTGAATAGTTCATGTATCAGTATACAGGGACGTTTTTTTTTTCAGCAAGTTGACCATGTACCCTGCAGTCAGTGTTAGGTTTTGTCTGACACTGCTTGTGCACTGTGCGCCAGTGCTTTGGAATGTCCTGGCGATATGTTTAATCGAACTTTGTGTTTTCTGTTCGTAGCAGCAGCCTGTGAATATGGATATATGGTCAGATTGTAAATTCTCCAAGTGCGGTGGGACGTGTCCTCACACTGCTGTGTTCGGCAGCTCTCACCATGTTGTTCCTGAGAGCCTGTAGTTAGACCTTTGGTAGGTTGGTAGTAGCGCAGGATGTGAAATAATGGTTATCTCCAGGATTGTAGCTGCTCCAATTGCACTGGGGGTGTGTCCCACACTGGCTGTTCTCTTTTTCTCTTATTTATTTGATTTACTATAATACTCATGAGAAACCAGCCATCCCCGAGCCTTCTGTTCCGCGTGGCTGCACCGAGCGCTGGGTGCTCTCCCACCTGATCACTGTAGACCAAATCCACCTTCCACCTTCCTATTGTGTTGGGGTTTTTTATTGCCTTATAGTTTGGATTTGGGATCACGACAGTATCACAAATCCCCCCCCCCCTCCTAAAATCTGGGCCCTGTCATGGGAGGTCAGGAGTCACGGGGGGGCGACATGCCCCCCGTGGTGATATTGTGGACTGATCTTGATTAGACCTTTTCCCCTCGGGGTTTGGTCGAGGATTTTATGTTCGGGCTCCGGAGTCCTGTGACATCGGAATTCGGTGCAAAGCACATTATCTCTAAATGGAATCCCCGGCGCGTGGATGACGGGAGCAGAGGCATTCGGAAGAACCTACTAACCTTTCATTTAAATAGAGAGGCTCGCTGTCAGCGTCTCCGCAATGAAGGAGTGCGGAGGGGCAATCCGCAGGGAAAGGCAACGGGGGCAACATCTTCGCCATGCTGAGCCGCGCGAGTGACATCCAGCAGAATTATAGACATTGCTATACTAGCCATCCGGTGTAATCCGGATGCGTAATGAGAGGGGGCACGCGCGACCACTGGAGAGCCGCACTCTACATGAGGAGCCTAACGTGACACATCAGAGAGCAGTACACCCTCTGAGTTATTGGGTCTTCTCACTGCAGACACTTACACCCACCCCTGTCACTGTCAACCCATTAACCTATGGGACTTGCCAGACTGTCCCTGCTCCCTGTTCACAACGCCGAGCAACTGGTGAATCACTGCCTTCTGATAGGTTGGCATCCCCGGAGATGAGGAAACTGAGGAGGGAACCTGTCAGCGGGTGTTACCCTGGGGTCCTTATCCAGTGGTTTTATATGGTGCAACCATACCAATATGTAGATTTTAGCAGCTGCAGGAATGTGAAATAAGGATTTATACCCCAGTTTTGAGTTTTTCCAAGTACAACTGAGTGTGGTCCTCACACTGCTGTTCTTTGTCTTCTCTGCAGTCATTTTAGGGTATTGTCCCTAAAATGTGTGCAACCTTTGCGTATGTTGTAAGTAGCGCAGACTGTGGTATATGGATTTTATTCAATGATTGTAGCTTCTTCAAATGCACTGGTGAGTGTCCTCACACTGCTGGTGCCTGTAACTCCCGCCAGCCAGTGTTATTTGTTATCCCTGGAGAGATGTGGATCAGCCCTCACCCTGCTGTGCTCTTGGGCTCTCTGTAGCCATGTTATGTATGGTCCCTGGAGAGATGTGTAATCAGCCCTCACACTGCTGTCTCTGTGCGCTCGCAGCCAGTGTTATGTATTGTCCCTGGAAGATGTTGTAATCAGACCTCACACTGCTGGCTCCTGTGCTCTCGTACCCTTGTTATGTATTGTCCCTGGAGAAGTGTATCAACTCACACTGCTGTGCTCTGTTCTCTCCCCTGCAGCCAGTGTTAGTCTGTCCCTGGAGAATTAAATCGACGCTCCCACTGCTGTGCTCGTGCTCTCTGCAGCCAGTGTTATGTATTGTCCCTGAGAGTGTGTATTACCCACAACTGCTGTCCTCTGTACTCTCTGCAGCCAGTGTTTGTGTTGTCCGTCGGAAGTGTGTAATCAGCCCCACACTGCTGTGCTCTGGGCTCTCTGTAGCCATGTATGTATGTCCCCTGGAAGATGTTTAACATCCCGCACACTGCTGGTGCTCTGTGCTCTCTGAGCAGTGTTATGTATATTGTCCCTGGAAGAGGTAATCAGAACCTCACCCTGCTGTGCTCTGTGCTCTCTGCAGCCAGTGTTATGTAACTGTCCCTGGCGAGATGTGTAAATCAGACTCACCTGCTGTGCTCTGTGCTCTCTGCTCAGTGTTATGTTTGTCCCTGAAGATTTTAATCAGTCCCTCACACTGCTGTCTCTGTTCTCTCTGCAGCCGTGTTATGTATTGTCCCTGAGAAGATGTGTAATCAGACCTCACAACTGCTGTGCTCTGTGTTCCCTGCCACATGTTATGTAAATGTCCTAGAGGAGCGATGTGTAATCATTCTCACAACTGCTGTGCTCTGTCCTCTCTGCAGCCAGTGTTATGTATTGGTCCCTGGCGAGATGTGTATCATACCTCACACTGCTGTGCTCTGCTGTGATCTCTGCACCAGTGTTATGTATTGTCACCTGGGGATGTGTCTCAGACTCACATCCTGCTGTCTCTTTGCTCTCTGCAGCCAGTGTTATGTACTGTCCTGGAGAGATGTGTTTCAGACCTCACACTGCCTGTGCTCTGTGCTCTCTGCAGCCAGTGGTATGTGATTGTCCCTGGAGAATGTTTAATAGCCTCACACTGCGGTGCTCTGGTCCTCTCTCCTCTGCAGCCAGTTTATGTATTGTCCTCTGGAGGATGTGTAATATACCTCACATGCTGTCTCGGTTTCCCTGCCCAGTGTTAATGTTTGTCCCTGGAATATTGTAATCAGTCGCTCACCTGCTGTGCTCTGTCCTCTCTGCAGCAGTGTTATTATTGTCCCTGAGGATGTTCAATCAACTCACACTGTCTTGTGGCGCTGGGCTCTCTCAGCCAGTGTTATGTTATTGTCCCTGGAGAGATGTGTATCGACCTCACACTGCTGGGCTCTTTGCTCGCTGCAGCCGTGTTAAGTATTGGCCCTGGAGAGATGTGTAATCCGTCCTCCACACTGCTGTGCTCTGTGCTCGCTGCAGCCAGTTTATTATTGTCCCTGGCGAGATGTGTAATCAGGCCTCACACCTGCTGGTGCTTTCTGTGCTCTTCTTCCCGTCCCAGTGACAGGTATTGTCCTGGAGAGATGTGTAAATCAGGCTCAACACGCTGTCTCTGTGCTCTCTGCAGCCAGTGCTATGTTATTGTCCCTGGATAATGTGGACATCAGACATCACAATGCTGTGCTCTGGGCTCTCTCACCCTTGCTATGGTAGTCTTGTCCCTGGAGAGATTTGTAATCAGACCTCACACTGCTGTGCTTCTGTCCTCTCTGCGCCAGTGTTATGTATTTGGGCCCCGGGGATTGTTTATCGACATCATACCTCACACTGCTGTGCTCTGGCTCTCTTCAGCCATCGTTAGGTGTTTGTGCTTGAGAAATGTGATCAGACCTTGTGTATAGTGTTTAAAGCTGGCAGACTGTGATATATGGATTATGTTTCCATGATTGCTGCTGCTTCTTCAAATGCACAAGGATTGTCCTCATCACTGCTGTGCTCTTTGCTCCCTGCCACCTGTGTCATGTACGCCCCTGACAGATATAGTATCATTGCGTATCTATTATGCAGGCATGACTGTGAAAGTGGATTTATATTCCAAGATTATACTGAGCATGTCCTCACACTGCTGTTCTCCCTCACCAGTGGAATTACACCTTTGTGTATGTTTGAAGCACAGGACTATAAACCATGGATTATATTCCATGATTATGCTGTAGTTAATCCTTTTTTTTTTTCAGTACAACCGCAGCGCTCTTAGTTTCGTGGAATTTACTATTCGTCAGAGGTCTGACAGATTCTCTTTAAATATTCGTTTGATACATTCCTTTGGATACACGTGTTGCATCAGTGTAACAAGATAAATCCATGACGGGCCTGCAATTCACATCACAACCACTGGGGCAGCACAGCGACCCATACCGAAGGCTACTGCAAAATCTAGTGGCCCCATGTATCCTGCGCCAGTTAGTGCGGCGCTATCCCTTAAAGGGGCGTTGCGTTCTTAAATGGAATTGTTAATGGGGGGATTTGGAGTTTTGAAAATGTGCCATTGTCTTGAAATCTCATGGAGACACATCAGGATGTGATTATGTGGGGACTCAAGACCTGCTGCATCCAAAGCTGTCAGGCAGACAAGGAGCACTCAAAAAGAGAGAGGCAGATTTTTTTTCTCCTGCAATACTCTGGCACTCTGTGTGTTTTGCTGCTACCGACACTTGTATAACAGCTTTGCTTTGAGTCGGGAACATCACCGGACTCACATACCTCCGTATATACCCAGACACATCTCATCACATTCACTTCAAAACCAAGAAACACGTCATCAGCATTACACAACTTGTGATATTACTACGAACAGTTTTCGAGGTTTAGAAATAACAAGTGAACACAGTCATCACCGACCACATGAACATTCCCTGCCACTACAGACAACAAGTGCACCCCAAAAACATTTTCATCTCCCCAAGAGTCCCAGCTTTCAGAGAGAACAACCAGGAGGATATACCAAATACAATAATCGGCCCCTATGTCACAAGAATATAACTACTATAATCTGCCCCTATGTACAGAATATAACACTATAATACTGGCCCCTATGTACAATATTTACTACCTATAATACTGCCCCCTATGTTACAAGATTATACACTATAATACTGGCCCCTAATTGTCAGAATATACTATATATACGCCCCCTATGTACAAGAATATAACTAATATAATACGCCCCCTATGTACAGGAAATATAACTACCTATAATACGGCCCCCTATGTCAGGAATATACTAACTATATACTGCCCTCTATGTACAAGAATATATTACATAATCCTGCTCCTATGTACAGAATTAACTACTATAATACGCCCCCTATGTACAAGAATTACATACTATAAAATACGGCCCCATGTACAGGAATATAACTATATATACTGCCCCCTAGTACAAGATATAACTACTATAATAACTGCTCCCTATGTACGGAATATAACTACTATAATCCTGCCCTATGTCCAGAATATAGCTACTATAATACTCCCCCCAGGGACAAGACTATACCTACTATAATAATACTGCCCCCTATGTACAGGAATATCACTACTAAATACTGCCCCTATGTACCAGAAACTACTATAATACTGCCCCCTATTAACAAGAAATAACTACTATACTACTGCCCCCTATGTACAGGAATATAACTACTATAAGACTGCCCCCTATGTACAGATATACCTACTATCATACTCCCCCCTATGCACAAGAAATATAACTACTATAAACTGGCCCCCCATGTACAGGAATATACACTACTACTCTAATACTGCCCACCCTATGTACAGGAATATAACTCCTATATACTGTCCCCCTATGTTACAGGACTATAACTACTATACATACTGTCCCCTATGAACAAGATAATAACTACCGATAATATGCCCCTATGTACAAGGAATTAACTACTATAATACTGCGGAGTAAAAAGGAGTTCCCCTAATATACCCCGACATATAACTAATACATACTGCCACCCATGTACAGGATTATACCTAACTAATTGTGCCCCCTATGTACAGAGAATATAACTACTATAATACTGCCCCCCCTATGTACAAGAAATATTACTATCTAACTACTGCCCCCTAGTACAAGAATATAAAACATAATCTACCGCCCCATATGTACAGAAAAACTACTTATAGCTGCGCCCCCTATGTACAAGAATATAAATACTAGTAATCTGCCCCTATGTACGAGAATATAACTACTATATAATGGCCCCCTACTATGTACAAGAATAGAATCTACTATAATACTGCCCCCTAGTGTCACAGAATATAACTACTATAATACTGCCCTATGTCACAGAATAGTTACTTATTCTAATACTGCCCCTATGTACAGAATATAAACTATAAATATCCCCCTAATTACAAGAATATAAATACTGATAATACTGCCCCAGATACAGGAATAACTACTAAACTGCCTATAATAATCTAATTGCCCCTAATGTACACGAATATAATACTATAATACTTCACCCTATGTACAAGAATATAACTATTGCCTTCACAAATATAACTACTATAATACTGCCCCCTATTACAGGAATCGAACTACTATAATACGTCCCATATGTACAGAATGTAACTACTATAATACTGCCCCTATGTACAAAATAACTGTACGCCCCCTATGAAGATAATACTAAGATGCCCATAAGAATAACTATATCCCCCATATGTCCAAGAATAATACTACTATATACTGCCCTATGTACAAGAATATAACTAATAAACTGCCCCCTATGTACAAAGGATATAACTACTATAATGACTGCCCCCTAGTACAAGAATATAACTTACAATAATACTGCCCCTATGTACAAGAAATATACTACTATAAACTACTGCCCTCCATAGGTACAGAATATAGAACTACTAGAATACTGCCCCCTATGTACAGAAATAAACATCAAATACGCCCCCTTGTACAGAAATATAACTACTATAATCTCCCTATTACGAATGCCACATCCCTGATCGGATAACTAAATAATGCCCAATAAAAATAATACTATATAATACTGCCCCCTATGTACAAGATATAACTACATAATACTGCCCCCTATATAACAGGATATTAAACTATATAATATCCCTTGTACGGAATTAACTCTACTGCCACTATGAAAATATACATAGAATATGCTAGACGGAATATCTCTATAAGCATCGATAAACTACTATACTGCCCCTAGTTACAGGAATATAAATACATAATACTGCCCCCCTATGTCAAGAAAACTACTATAATACTGCGCTATGTACAGAACTATATACTACTATAATATGCCTCCACTCAGGTACAAGTTATAACTACTATAATACTGGCCCCCTATGTACAAAATATAAACTACTGTAATACTGCCCCCTGTAAGTTAAATGAATATGCAACTATCGAATATAAACTACTATAATGCCCCCTATGTACAGAGTAATATACACTATAATACGCCCCTCCTAGTACAAGATATAACTACTGAATACTGCCCCTATGCTACCAGAATATATACTACTCATAATAGCGCCCCCTATGTACGAATAACTATATAATCTCCCATCACTAAAATATATAAACTGCCCACCTATGTACAAGAATATACCTACTATAATACTGCCCCTATGTACAGAATATAACTACTATATAACTTGCCCCCGATGACGATATACTACTATAAATCACATTCATTCCTCTTCTATTCTCTGATCTTCTCTTTTCTTCTAGTAACGTTTCTGACTTTCATTATAAAATAAATACCATCCTTGTCCCTATAGGAATGACAAATCTTAATGAATCCCTTTTTAAACCTGGCTGACCTGTCGCTGCTGGACTTTTACACACTGGTTTGTCTTTTCTCCTTCAGGGAAAAGTAACTTTGTTTTTCAAATCGTAAAAGCTGTCATCATTTCAGGTCTTTCTACAGAAGGAGGAAATGTACAATAGAATAGACTATGTATAAACATCACGATTATATTCTGCACAATGAAAGATTAACTTGTCTCTGCGGCTGTTACGCCTTATTAGCCCTATATTTGGCACTATATGGGGTCACTATGATATATGCTATGGGCCTAGGATATATGGCTAGGGGGCTTTATGAATATGCTATGGGCACTAATGATATGTAATATGGGGCACTATGATATATGCGAGGGTCACTATGATCTATGCTAGGGGGCACTATGATTATATACTATACTGTGGTCAGTAATATTCTGCGGGCACATGATATATAGCTAGGGGGCCACTATGATATATACTATGGGGTCACTATGATATTTACTAATGGGCACTAGATATAACTATGGGGCCTATGATATATGCTAGGGGCACTATGATTATCATGGGGCACTATGATATCTATGGGACACATGATATATTTGCTATGGGGCACATGATATATACTATGGGATCACTATGATATATGCTATGGCACTATAATATATACTATGGGGCATATGATCTATGCTATGGGGGCTGGCTAAGTTGACATCTTTTGGTGGTCTTCATGAGTGAGGGGGCTAAGCTGATATCTTTCAGTGGTCTCCATGAGTGAGGGGTCTAAGTTGACATCTTTTGGTGGTCTTCATGAGTGAGGGGTCTAAGTTTCCATCTTTTGGTGGTCTTCATGAGTGAGAGGGCTAGGTTGACATCTTTCGGTGGTCTTCTTGCGTGAGTAGGTGAATAGTTCATGGTGAGAGGCTAAGAGCACTTCTTTAGTGAGTCTTCAAAGTGGGGAGCTAAATGTTTGAGTCTTTTCAGTGGTCTTCATGAGTGAGGGGGCTAAGTTGACATCTTTTGGTGGTCTTCATGAGTGAGGGGGCTAAGTTGACATCTTTTGGTGGTCTTCATGAGTGATGGGTCTAAGTTGACATCTTTCGATGGTCTTCATGAGTGAGGGGTCTAAGTTAACATCTTTTGGTGGTCTTCATGAGTGAGGAGGCTAAGTTGAGATCTTTTGATGATCTTCATGAGTGAGAGGGCTAGGTGACATCTTGTTTGGGGTTTCATGATGAGGGGTCTAAGTTTTCCATCTTTTGGTGGTCTTCATGAGTGATGGGTCTAAGTTTCCATCTTTTGGTGGTCTTCATGAGTGAGAGGACTAGGTGACATCTTTCGGTGGTCTTCTTGCGTAGTAGGCTAATTCAACATATTTCAATGGTCATCAGAGTGAGGGGTCTAAGCTTACAATCCTTTTGGTGGTCTTCATGATTGAGGAGGCTAAGTTGAGATCTTTGATGATCTTCCATGAGTGAGAGGGCTAGGTTTGACAGTCTTTGGTGGGTCTTCATGAGTGATGGTTCAAGTGTCCATCTTTTGGTGGTCTTCATTAGATGAGAGGACTAGGTTGACATCTTTTCGGTGTCTCTTGCGTGAGTAGGCTCATTCAAATTTCAATGGTCATCATGAGTGAGGGGGTCTAAGCTTACATCTTTTGTGGTCTTCATGAGTCGGGTGAAGCTACATCTTTTTGGTGGTGGCTCCATGATGAAGGGGATAAGTGAGATCTTTCAGTGGTTTCATGAGGGAGGGGTCTAAGTTGAACATCTACCAGTGGCCTTCATTTATGACACCTATACAGCTCATAGGATGTTGTCACAGCTCAGCAATCACTGGCCTCCAGCAGTCATATCTGAAGAGGCAAGTGGTGGTCCACACAACCTGCAGGAGACTGTGTCAGTGTTTGGTACCCCATCACTTACCTGATATACGTCTCCAGCGTTGTCCCTACGAGTCGGGGAGGCATTTTTTAATAGGAAACTGATCCTTCCGTAGATATGAATTATGCAAATAGAATCTTACAAGCAATGGAAACACTCGGCTCCACATGTAGAATTCTAAAGAGGGAAATTACCCACTGTAGAAGTGTTGCTAATTACGTCCATAAAGCCGCTAGGTGGGCCGACATGCTAACACACAATGGATTCTCAATAGAACAGAACTGAGGTTCATTCACACTTTGTGAAAAAGAGGGAAAATAGAATTCCCTGGTCGGTCCCGTATTTTCTACTTCATTTTACTGAAGAACTAAAGGGTCCCCCCAATTCTAAAATCTTTCGTCGTCTCTGACCAGCGATCACCTTAATGATGGAGGGTCGTGTCCATGCATCCTGTGCTGCCCACTCATGCTGAAATAGAGAAAAATAGGTGACAGTAGGTGGTGCTCGACCTGCGCTCCATAGTGGACCCCATTCTTGTGATTAGAGGTATTCCATCAGTGAGACCCCCATGATAAGTTACTTATGCCGTATCCGGTGGATTATATTAGGCACATCCCCTTTAATGATATGATCCCTTGTCAGTGGTTGGCACGCAATAGAAAGCCCTTGTTCCTGTGATACACGATAACAATATACATGGAACACCCTTTAAGGGCGTTGTTCACATGAATGTGTGGACTTTCTGACCTCTGCTGGAACCCCCTCCAATTGTTTGGGATTCTCCTTTATCTCTTCTTCAGTTCATATATCTTGCAACAGTTTCATCTTCCACAATGAGAAGTACGGTAAGTTTCTATACATAAAGTAGTCGCAGAGCTGGGGGTGGACTGCGTCTCCACTCCGCAGAAAGACATCAGAGTTTCTACGTTTCCCTCTCAGGAACCTTTGAAGCTGAAGACGTTGGCCTCCAAACATGAAGTGTAACAAGCCATTGTGTACCGGCTACATGTACTCTCTATTGTAACGCTCCGGCATCGGCCCTCCCAATCCATTGTTCCTTCATCTAATCCCAAACAACAGGCGAAACACATGGGTTGCACTTTGTTCTTCTCCTCCAAGGACAACTCTTACAAGATGAAGTTTGTTTAGCGGTTTGCATGCGAGATTCTAGAAGAACCCTTGGCAACGGCGGAGGAGAATTGAGTGGTGTGTCTCGTATTGTCAGAAAACCTTTGTTCCCGGGGCCAAGTGTCTACGACTCGCAGGAAGTTTTTTTTGCCTCCCCGGAGACGCTCTAATATATTCCTCGCTTCGCTTCATCGTTCAATAACTTAATCTGGAAAGTCAGCCGGAGAACTTATCGCCTGCTCGAGGTGGCGTCCGTCTAGCGTATGTGCGCGGACAGATGACCCCCCCCCCCCCCCCCCCGATTGTATTTAGGGGAAAGCAATAGAAAACCTGTGCAATACAGAATTATTGATTTAACCCTTTGGTCCCTCGCATGGTCCCGGTCCATAATCGTAACATGACACTCCACACTCTCACTACTATGTGATTTGTGGGGGAATTACTGCAAGTTCTTGGACCAGGGACTAGAGTCAGGACAATGTGGGAAAACCATCCAATAGCGTGGATTTCTTAACTGCTTCATCCAGTCATTGGCTGTTATCAAAGACCCTCCTCTATTTAAAGGGGTTGTCCTAAGCTTAATTGTTATCCCTACCCACAACTATCTGACCTCACTGAGGGTCTTGGTTATTTGGGGCGCTACATTCAAAGAGAAGAAACACATCCCCCTTATGGGACCGACCCCATTCTCTGCATTAACGGGGTCCCAGAAGTTGGACCCCCACTGATCACGTTGTTATGCCCTATCCCTGTAGATAGTACAATAATTAAACTTGGGACAATTTAATGTCAGAAACTTTGCAGTTGGTTTAATGTTTTGTAGGTTTCACTTGAATCAATGGGGTCTTACATGCAAGCAGAAAAACTTCCACTACTGCCCCTATTGTGTCTTTATTCCAGCTATTTGTATACAGGCAGTCCCCGGTTACGTACAGTTTCGGTCTGGAGGTTTGTTCTTAAGTTGATATTTGGGTAAGTGAGAACTGTAATTTTTATAATGTAACTATGTTTTGCTCTGTGACAGTTGAATAGTTAAAATGTTGGGTTTCATAAGAACCAGGATTAACACTAAATCTTAATACGAGGCACACCGGATAACATGATTAAGTCTTTAGTGTATCCTGAGCGTAACTACACAGTAAATTACCAACATCCAATGGTCCGTCTTAACTGGGTCGTTTAAGTCTGGTGTCTAAGTAGGGGACCGTCTCTATATCTAAATCGGGAAAATCTCGACCAAAGAAGGTCTTAACTTAGCAATTTACATGAAATGAGGATGTCCAACAACTACAACGCACAGCTGTCCCTGCTGGTGCGGCAATGCATGAGCCCTGCTGAGGGTTTGTAGTTTTGCAACAGCGTCTGGACCTCATGATTGTGACCATGCTGTATATAAGTGAAGAGCCCATAGTTCGCATGGAGGATGCCATCCCCTGGACATGATCCATCCTTTCAGTTATAATGAGTATGTGAACCGGGGGTCGGCTGGACACAACGCACCGAGGTCTGAACAAGGGGGTAAAACATTGTCCTGGCCCGACATGTGAGGAAGAAGTTACCTTGTGTGGAAGAGCACTTTGTAACTTGTGCACACTTAATAAACTGCAAACCAGCTCCATAATAACATCCCCGGATACCCTGCGCGCCGCCACAATCACAAATATATACACAAAGTCTGGAGGCGCTAATCTGGGACCCCTATAGCTAAAAGTGGAATGAGTTTTAAGAAATTTGGTCCGTTTGGAACTGGTTGCATTTGAAAATAGAATTCATCTGAAAAGAGACTGCAGCAACTTCTCATCAAAAGACTGAAAGTTAGCTTCATGTGAGATCTCTGTGGTCGTCATCCCTCCCTCCGGTCCTGTGTGCTACCAACGTGGCAATAACTGAGGGCGAGTCCCCACAGTGAACGTTAATGGGGCCCCACTTACCCCTTAAAAAATAACATACAGTATACACAACATATACACAGACATAAGATTACCCACATATACACGACATACCGCATTAACACCATAACACGGCACAGACAGACAGCATATACACACCATATCCACACCATGAATACACATACTACAGCATAGAGACATCATATACACACTCCCATATACACACCATATACACAGACATACACCATATACACAACCATATACCACATACATACAGCATATATACATCATATACCACATCGCATATACACCCATATCACCCCACCTACACATACATACATCATATATACATCATATCCACACATAGAGCATATACACACCATATACCAGCTAACACCATATACACACCACACACATCATACGCATATTACATCATATACACACATACATCATATAACATCCTATACACAACATACACCATATACCACATATACACTCCATACAGCATTATACATGATATACACACATCCACATATACCAACCATAATACACAGACTACAACAACCAGATACAAAACCCTATACACAACTACAGCATATACACACCTATACACAGACATACACCATATACACATCATATACCAGACATAGAGCTTATACACACATATAACACAACATACAGCATATACACACCATAATACACATACATACAGCAAGATACACACCATATTCACAACATCAGCATATACACACCATAACACAGACATACAGCACTACACACCATATCACGACACACACCAATCACATCATATACACACATACTAAGCATATACACACCATAGACACAGCATACAGCATTCTACACACATATATACACAGACACGACACAGCATATACACACCATATACACCATAACACACATATACACAGCCACTACAGCAATATAGCCTCATTTACACAACATCAGCATATAACACACAATAACCTACATACACATATAGACATCATATACACACATCAGCAATACACCATATACACAGACAATTAACAGCATATACACACCATATACAGACATACACCATATACACACCATTACACAACTACACATATACACAACATACAGCATCTACACCCCCAAGGACAGTTTTCTAATCCGGAGAGTTAACCCGTACATATCTGCTCTTCTACAAGCCTGCGCTGACCCCCTCGCTCATATCGGAGGAGATGGGATGAGACTCTCGTCTTGCCTGATCGCTGGATGTGACATTATTGACAGGATTGATTATTGTCTCAGCAATCGTCGTCCTCCTCCCGATCTCCATTAACAGTCTCGTAAAGTGACCTGGTCTATAATTGTGCGGAGACACGGCAGCGCCAGACCCGGAGAGACCTATATCCATCTCCTGGAGGGAAAACGCGCTGATATGAAGGATGTCATTCCTGCTCGTAGGATTGGTTTCCCCATACTGGAGTAGGGAAATAGTGGGGCTAGAACTGAGGCGGAGCTCTCATTCCATTATCACCCCCATCTCCACTTCTTCCTACTTGTATTAACCCATTGCCCAAATGACAACAGTGGATGGAAGCACTTCAATTGCACTTACCTAACCTTCTATTAAATCTAAGCCCTCACCGTAACCGTTATTGATCCGGCTACTAAAGATCTGCTCTAAGCCACCCATAGACCTGCGCCATTGTTTGTCTATGGAATTGGCCCATGGACGATTTATGGACTTGTCTGAGCCCCACTTATGGAACTATCCATGGACCTATGCTTGCCCATTGACACAACTATAGAGCTGCCCCATGCCCCCTCTATGGATCTGCTAATGACCCCATGTATGGTTTTCCCATGGACCCAATCATGGAACCACAATAGACCCCCTGGCCCTGTCTATGGACCACATCTCTGTTACGACTTTTTTGTGGGGGTGGGTTACTACTTTGACTACTCATGCACTCATTTATGGACGCAACCATTGACCAAGTTATGGACCTGGTCCTTGGCTCTAGTCATAGACCATACTCATGCATCCTCTATGGACTGGCCCCCTTTGGCCTACTTATAACCTACCCTTGGCTTCTATCTATGGAACCTCTCAGCACCCATCTATACCTGCCCATTGACCCACTATAGACCGCCCTTGGCTCTACTTGGACCTACTCTTGCAACCATGTAATGACCTGCCCATTGACACGCTATAAGCCCTGCCCATGCACCCTCTATGCATCTGCCCATTGACGCACATTAGACCTTCTTGGCTCTATCTATGGACCTACGCATGGCCCCATCTATTTATCTTCCCCTTGACCCACATTAGAACCTGTCCTGGGCTCTATCTATGGACCTACTCATGCACCCTCTATGGATCTGCCCATTGACCCACAATAGACGGCCCTTGGCCTCTATCCATGGACCTACTCATGCACCCATCTATGGACCTGCCCATGGACACCTATAGAGCCTGCCATGCACCCATTATGGATCTGCCCATTGACCCACATAGAAAGACCTGTTCTGGCTAGACTATGACCTACTCAGGCACCCATCAATCTATGGGATCTGCCCATTGACCCACATAGAGACCTGTGCCCTTGCGTCTATCTATGGACATCCTCGTGCACCCATCTATGGATCTGCCCAGTACCCACTTATAGACTGTGGCCATGGCCTCTATCTATGGACATACTACCATGCACCCGTCATGGATCTGACCCATTGACCACTTATAGACCTTCCCTTGGCTCTATCTATGGACCTAACTCATGCACCCCGTCTTGGATCGGCCCCAGTGACCGCACTTATAGACCTGCCTTGGCTCTATCTATGGACGTAATACTCATGCACCCATCGATGGATCTGCCCATTGAACCCACATATAGACCTGCCACTGACTCTATCTATGACAATCTCATGCACCCATCGCGGACTGCCATTGACCCACATATAGACCTGTCCCGTGGTCTCTAGCTAGGACCATACTACATGCAGCACCCATCTATGGATCTGCCCATTGACCCCCCTATAGACCTGCCTTGGCTCTATCTATGAAAACGCATGCACCCATCTATGGACTGACCATTGACCCACTTATAGACCTGCCACTGGAGCTCTATCTATGGACATACTCATGCAACCCATCTATGGATCTGCCCATTGCCCACCTATGAGACCTGCCCTTGGCTCTATCTAGGGACATACCATGCACCCTCTATGGACCTGCCCATGACACCTATAGGGCTGCCCATGCACCCATTAGGGATCTGCCCGCTGAACCACCATTGGGCCCTGCCATGGCCACTTATAACCTCCCATGGACCTGTCCACTATAACCTGCTCATGACCCTGCCTATGGACCGTTCAAGGACCTGCCTATGTGATCTTCCCAATCTAACTCACAGCACAAAATATTCCACTTTGCATGTGAGAATTCCCCATGCTCCCAACCCATCAAACTTCCCCCTGCATACTGAATGTCCCAGGACTGTCCATAAACTGGATAGTAACCCAGCAAGTTTACTAATACTATGGGGCGCAAAGCCGATAGAGTAGCATCATCCATGAAATACAAGCCATACCCTCAAAAAGGCTTAAAAAGTTTAGAAAAACATATTAAAAATAAACAAAATTACAAATTTACAATAATAACTAAATAACCCAAACCCAAGAAAACTACTTCCCCCTTGAGTCCCATCCACAACTACAGCAATCCCCGGTTTGGTACAGGAATTCGGGTCTTGTAGGTTTTGGGTTCTTAATTGAATGTGTATGTAGTCGGAACGTATATTTATCATTGTAAACCCAGCAAAAAATGTTTGTGACATTGGATTTAAAAATGTTGGGTTGTCTGGGATAACTTTACGCTGATCTTGTAGCCGGGGACTAAAGTACATTAACAACATTCAGAGTTCCGTTGTAACTAGGGTCTTCTGTAAGTCAGGTGTTTAAGTAGGGGCCCCCGCCTGTATAAGGTGTGATAGAGTTGAGGGTTTCTGGTTTCAAAATCAAGTGGATACATATCAAAAACAGACTCGTAAGATCTGCAAATTGACTTCTCTCATGTATAGAGGGGGGGGGCACTTCCTTTATAACACTACAAGCTCTCAGATGTCGCTGTCACAGAGGTGGAATGAGCGCCGCTTCCCCTTTCAATTCATACCCCCTGTCGATTACCCTGAATAGGCGTAATTGTGCATGAAATCAACCATATCACTCACCAAATCTGCCGCGGATGAGCCTCCGCCTGCTGCTCCCTGCACCTATCCCCCCCGCTCCCCGGATCGTGTAATTTAATTTTGTATGCTATTTCCTTTCTCCGCGACATACAAGAGAGGATTGCCCTAAATGTAGCGCATGCCGCACGAATAATATCATCCCCAATCTCGTCACTCTTAGTACATTGGCCAGAGTCAAAATCAGAAGATTTGGCAGAATTGTTTTTTCCCGACTCCATGTAATGCATCGCGGGAATACTGCTGTCCCAGGATGATGGATTGCACATGTCCAGAGCCCGGAGTGATGATTCCTCGGGGAATGAGATACAATAACACACGGAGTGATGTCACTGCCCCACATCAACATCAACGCCTGCGCTCAATATCCCATTCAGGGAGGAGAAGGTTCACTACAGAAGTAAGCAGAGCCGAGAGAACCATTTTACAGTCCATACTCATACAGACAGCGCCCATACAGTACAGGAAGAATAATTTCCATTATGTACCAGCAGCAGCAAGTGAGTGCAGCTCGGAGTATAATACCGGATGTAACCTCAGGATCGTAATGGATAATATGTTCATGTAATGTAAACACAGGACTGCACAGCACCGAATCGTGATCCAGCTCTGTAGTATGATACAGGATGTAACTCAGGATCAGTACACAGGATAAATGGTCATGTAGGTACACAAGTGACTGCAAACCGCGCAGCAGAATAGTGATGCAGCTCGGGGTATAATACAGGATGTAACTCAGGATTCAGTAGCGGAGAAGTACTGTCATGTAAATTACCCAGTGACTGCACCAGCAGCAGACATATAGTGGCATCTCTGGAGTATAAAATACCGGGATGTAACTCAGGATCAGTACAGGATAAGTAATGTCCAGGTATGTACACAGTGACTGAACCAGCATTAGAATAGTGGTGCAGCTTCTGGGGTATAATACAGATGTAACTCAGATCAGTACAGGATAAGTAATGTTATGTATGTACACAGTGCTGCCCCTCACCGATAGGAGTGCAGCTCTAGGTATAATACGGATGTAACTCAATCAGTAACAATAAGTATTGTCATGTATGTACACAGTGACTGCACCCGCACAGAATATGATGCAGCTCTGAGTAATTACTGATGTAACGCAGGATCATACCAGGATAAGTAAGGTCATGTATGTACACAGTGACTTCACCACGCAGCATAGGAGTGCAGCTCATTGAGTAATAATACGTAGTACCATCAGATCAGTAACAGGATAAGGAATGTCTGTATGTACACAGTGACCTGCCACCAGCAGCAGATAGTGAGTGCAGCTCTGGAGTAGAATACGGATGTAACTTCAGGTCAGTACAGGAATAAGTCATGTCATTTATGGTACACCGTGACTGCACCAGCAGCATGAATAGTGAGTGCAGCTCTGGTTATAATCCATGGATTTAACTCAAGATCATAACAGTAAGTAATGTCATGTATGTACACAGTGACTGCACCAGCAGCAGAATAGTGAGTTGGGGGGGGCCAGGCCCTTTTTTTTCCCCTGGGGGGGGGGGGGGGTGGTATAATACAGGATGTAACTCGGATCAGTACTGATACTCATGTCATGTATGTATACAGTTACTGCAACCCACAGAATAGTGAGTGCACTCTGAGTATAATCAGGATGTAACTCAGGGATCAGTACCGGATAGTAATGTCATGTAGTTACACATGACTCACCAGCAGCAGAATAGGGAGTGCATCCTCTGGTGTTATAACAGTGTTAACTCAGGACAGTACGCAGGATAAGTATGTCATGTATGTACACAGTGTACTGCACCATCAGCAGAATGTGAGTGCAGCTCTGGGGTATAATACAGGATTACGCAGATCAGGACCGGGTATAATAATGTCATGTATTACCCATAACGGCACCACAGCAAATAGTGAGTGCGGCTCTGGTATAATACAGATGTAACGCAGATCAGTACAGGATAAGTACTTCATGTATGTACACAGTGACTGCAACCCGCAGCAGAATAGTGAGTGCGCAGCTGGGGTATAATACAGGATGTAACTCAGGATCATACAGGATAAGTAATGTCATGTATGCAGTGACTTGCACAGCAGCATAATGTGAGTGCAGCTCTGGGGTGTAGTGCTTTACAAGTATGTACATTTCTCTGCCATCCCCCCGTCCTCACATCTATAAATCCATTGTTTCTTCTAGCAGTAATTCTTGATATTCGACCTTCCTGTTGCTGTAATCGGCACTTCCCTGCTAATCAATGGAAATATATTCAGTGTTTCTCGCTGGCTCCTTCAACCTCTGGCTTTGGCTTTGATTTGCGCCTGTTGTCTGTTCTGTTTTTTGTATCATGAGCATTAAGACATCTTTCCTATAATAACTTGTAATGACTTGTAATTTATACCATATTAATAGATACTAGGTAATTACCAATCACAAGGTAACAACTACATGCATGGGTTTAAAATATGTGTGATGGGGTGAATAGTTCATGTATCAGTATACAGGGACGTTTTTTTTTTCAGCAAGTTGACCATGTACCCTGCAGTCAGTGTTAGGTTTTGTCTGACACTGCTTGTGCACTGTGCGCCAGTGCTTTGGAATGTCCTGGCGATATGTTTAATCGAACTTTGTGTTTTCTGTTCGTAGCAGCAGCCTGTGAATATGGATATATGGTCAGATTGTAAATTCTCCAAGTGCGGTGGGACGTGTCCTCACACTGCTGTGTTCGGCAGCTCTCACCATGTTGTTCCTGAGAGCCTGTAGTTAGACCTTT
Source organism: Engystomops pustulosus (assembly GCA_019512145.1). NCBI lineage: Eukaryota > Metazoa > Chordata > Amphibia > Anura > Leptodactylidae > Engystomops > Engystomops pustulosus. Next base: position 8,665 of record WNYA01000235.1, on the reverse strand, counting down.
GGTAGGTTGGTAGTAGCGCAGGATGTGAAATAATGGTTATCTCCAGGATTGTAGCTGCTCCAATTGCACTGGGGGTGTGTCCCACACTGGCTGTTCTCTTTTTCTCTTATTTATTTGATTTACTATAATACTCATGAGAAACCAGCCATCCCCGAGCCTTCTGTTCCGCGTGGCTGCACCGAGCGCTGGGTGCTCTCCCACCTGATCACTGTAGACCAAATCCACCTTCCACCTTCCTATTGTGTTGGGGTTTTTTATTGCCTTATAGTTTGGATTTGGGATCACGACAGTATCACAAATCCCCCCCCCCCTCCTAAAATCTGGGCCCTGTCATGGGAGGTCAGGAGTCACGGGGGGGCGACATGCCCCCCGTGGTGATATTGTGGACTGATCTTGATTAGACCTTTTCCCCTCGGGGTTTGGTCGAGGATTTTATGTTCGGGCTCCGGAGTCCTGTGACATCGGAATTCGGTGCAAAGCACATTATCTCTAAATGGAATCCCCGGCGCGTGGATGACGGGAGCAGAGGCATTCGGAAGAACCTACTAACCTTTCATTTAAATAGAGAGGCTCGCTGTCAGCGTCTCCGCAATGAAGGAGTGCGGAGGGGCAATCCGCAGGGAAAGGCAACGGGGGCAACATCTTCGCCATGCTGAGCCGCGCGAGTGACATCCAGCAGAATTATAGACATTGCTATACTAGCCATCCGGTGTAATCCGGATGCGTAATGAGAGGGGGCACGCGCGACCACTGGAGAGCCGCACTCTACATGAGGAGCCTAACGTGACACATCAGAGAGCAGTACACCCTCTGAGTTATTGGGTCTTCTCACTGCAGACACTTACACCCACCCCTGTCACTGTCAACCCATTAACCTATGGGACTTGCCAGACTGTCCCTGCTCCCTGTTCACAACGCCGAGCAACTGGTGAATCACTGCCTTCTGATAGGTTGGCATCCCCGGAGATGAGGAAACTGAGGAGGGAACCTGTCAGCGGGTGTTACCCTGGGGTCCTTATCCAGTGGTTTTATATGGTGCAACCATACCAATATGTAGATTTTAGCAGCTGCAGGAATGTGAAATAAGGATTTATACCCCAGTTTTGAGTTTTTCCAAGTACAACTGAGTGTGGTCCTCACACTGCTGTTCTTTGTCTTCTCTGCAGTCATTTTAGGGTATTGTCCCTAAAATGTGTGCAACCTTTGCGTATGTTGTAAGTAGCGCAGACTGTGGTATATGGATTTTATTCAATGATTGTAGCTTCTTCAAATGCACTGGTGAGTGTCCTCACACTGCTGGTGCCTGTAACTCCCGCCAGCCAGTGTTATTTGTTATCCCTGGAGAGATGTGGATCAGCCCTCACCCTGCTGTGCTCTTGGGCTCTCTGTAGCCATGTTATGTATGGTCCCTGGAGAGATGTGTAATCAGCCCTCACACTGCTGTCTCTGTGCGCTCGCAGCCAGTGTTATGTATTGTCCCTGGAAGATGTTGTAATCAGACCTCACACTGCTGGCTCCTGTGCTCTCGTACCCTTGTTATGTATTGTCCCTGGAGAAGTGTATCAACTCACACTGCTGTGCTCTGTTCTCTCCCCTGCAGCCAGTGTTAGTCTGTCCCTGGAGAATTAAATCGACGCTCCCACTGCTGTGCTCGTGCTCTCTGCAGCCAGTGTTATGTATTGTCCCTGAGAGTGTGTATTACCCACAACTGCTGTCCTCTGTACTCTCTGCAGCCAGTGTTTGTGTTGTCCGTCGGAAGTGTGTAATCAGCCCCACACTGCTGTGCTCTGGGCTCTCTGTAGCCATGTATGTATGTCCCCTGGAAGATGTTTAACATCCCGCACACTGCTGGTGCTCTGTGCTCTCTGAGCAGTGTTATGTATATTGTCCCTGGAAGAGGTAATCAGAACCTCACCCTGCTGTGCTCTGTGCTCTCTGCAGCCAGTGTTATGTAACTGTCCCTGGCGAGATGTGTAAATCAGACTCACCTGCTGTGCTCTGTGCTCTCTGCTCAGTGTTATGTTTGTCCCTGAAGATTTTAATCAGTCCCTCACACTGCTGTCTCTGTTCTCTCTGCAGCCGTGTTATGTATTGTCCCTGAGAAGATGTGTAATCAGACCTCACAACTGCTGTGCTCTGTGTTCCCTGCCACATGTTATGTAAATGTCCTAGAGGAGCGATGTGTAATCATTCTCACAACTGCTGTGCTCTGTCCTCTCTGCAGCCAGTGTTATGTATTGGTCCCTGGCGAGATGTGTATCATACCTCACACTGCTGTGCTCTGCTGTGATCTCTGCACCAGTGTTATGTATTGTCACCTGGGGATGTGTCTCAGACTCACATCCTGCTGTCTCTTTGCTCTCTGCAGCCAGTGTTATGTACTGTCCTGGAGAGATGTGTTTCAGACCTCACACTGCCTGTGCTCTGTGCTCTCTGCAGCCAGTGGTATGTGATTGTCCCTGGAGAATGTTTAATAGCCTCACACTGCGGTGCTCTGGTCCTCTCTCCTCTGCAGCCAGTTTATGTATTGTCCTCTGGAGGATGTGTAATATACCTCACATGCTGTCTCGGTTTCCCTGCCCAGTGTTAATGTTTGTCCCTGGAATATTGTAATCAGTCGCTCACCTGCTGTGCTCTGTCCTCTCTGCAGCAGTGTTATTATTGTCCCTGAGGATGTTCAATCAACTCACACTGTCTTGTGGCGCTGGGCTCTCTCAGCCAGTGTTATGTTATTGTCCCTGGAGAGATGTGTATCGACCTCACACTGCTGGGCTCTTTGCTCGCTGCAGCCGTGTTAAGTATTGGCCCTGGAGAGATGTGTAATCCGTCCTCCACACTGCTGTGCTCTGTGCTCGCTGCAGCCAGTTTATTATTGTCCCTGGCGAGATGTGTAATCAGGCCTCACACCTGCTGGTGCTTTCTGTGCTCTTCTTCCCGTCCCAGTGACAGGTATTGTCCTGGAGAGATGTGTAAATCAGGCTCAACACGCTGTCTCTGTGCTCTCTGCAGCCAGTGCTATGTTATTGTCCCTGGATAATGTGGACATCAGACATCACAATGCTGTGCTCTGGGCTCTCTCACCCTTGCTATGGTAGTCTTGTCCCTGGAGAGATTTGTAATCAGACCTCACACTGCTGTGCTTCTGTCCTCTCTGCGCCAGTGTTATGTATTTGGGCCCCGGGGATTGTTTATCGACATCATACCTCACACTGCTGTGCTCTGGCTCTCTTCAGCCATCGTTAGGTGTTTGTGCTTGAGAAATGTGATCAGACCTTGTGTATAGTGTTTAAAGCTGGCAGACTGTGATATATGGATTATGTTTCCATGATTGCTGCTGCTTCTTCAAATGCACAAGGATTGTCCTCATCACTGCTGTGCTCTTTGCTCCCTGCCACCTGTGTCATGTACGCCCCTGACAGATATAGTATCATTGCGTATCTATTATGCAGGCATGACTGTGAAAGTGGATTTATATTCCAAGATTATACTGAGCATGTCCTCACACTGCTGTTCTCCCTCACCAGTGGAATTACACCTTTGTGTATGTTTGAAGCACAGGACTATAAACCATGGATTATATTCCATGATTATGCTGTAGTTAATCCTTTTTTTTTTTCAGTACAACCGCAGCGCTCTTAGTTTCGTGGAATTTACTATTCGTCAGAGGTCTGACAGATTCTCTTTAAATATTCGTTTGATACATTCCTTTGGATACACGTGTTGCATCAGTGTAACAAGATAAATCCATGACGGGCCTGCAATTCACATCACAACCACTGGGGCAGCACAGCGACCCATACCGAAGGCTACTGCAAAATCTAGTGGCCCCATGTATCCTGCGCCAGTTAGTGCGGCGCTATCCCTTAAAGGGGCGTTGCGTTCTTAAATGGAATTGTTAATGGGGGGATTTGGAGTTTTGAAAATGTGCCATTGTCTTGAAATCTCATGGAGACACATCAGGATGTGATTATGTGGGGACTCAAGACCTGCTGCATCCAAAGCTGTCAGGCAGACAAGGAGCACTCAAAAAGAGAGAGGCAGATTTTTTTTCTCCTGCAATACTCTGGCACTCTGTGTGTTTTGCTGCTACCGACACTTGTATAACAGCTTTGCTTTGAGTCGGGAACATCACCGGACTCACATACCTCCGTATATACCCAGACACATCTCATCACATTCACTTCAAAACCAAGAAACACGTCATCAGCATTACACAACTTGTGATATTACTACGAACAGTTTTCGAGGTTTAGAAATAACAAGTGAACACAGTCATCACCGACCACATGAACATTCCCTGCCACTACAGACAACAAGTGCACCCCAAAAACATTTTCATCTCCCCAAGAGTCCCAGCTTTCAGAGAGAACAACCAGGAGGATATACCAAATACAATAATCGGCCCCTATGTCACAAGAATATAACTACTATAATCTGCCCCTATGTACAGAATATAACACTATAATACTGGCCCCTATGTACAATATTTACTACCTATAATACTGCCCCCTATGTTACAAGATTATACACTATAATACTGGCCCCTAATTGTCAGAATATACTATATATACGCCCCCTATGTACAAGAATATAACTAATATAATACGCCCCCTATGTACAGGAAATATAACTACCTATAATACGGCCCCCTATGTCAGGAATATACTAACTATATACTGCCCTCTATGTACAAGAATATATTACATAATCCTGCTCCTATGTACAGAATTAACTACTATAATACGCCCCCTATGTACAAGAATTACATACTATAAAATACGGCCCCATGTACAGGAATATAACTATATATACTGCCCCCTAGTACAAGATATAACTACTATAATAACTGCTCCCTATGTACGGAATATAACTACTATAATCCTGCCCTATGTCCAGAATATAGCTACTATAATACTCCCCCCAGGGACAAGACTATACCTACTATAATAATACTGCCCCCTATGTACAGGAATATCACTACTAAATACTGCCCCTATGTACCAGAAACTACTATAATACTGCCCCCTATTAACAAGAAATAACTACTATACTACTGCCCCCTATGTACAGGAATATAACTACTATAAGACTGCCCCCTATGTACAGATATACCTACTATCATACTCCCCCCTATGCACAAGAAATATAACTACTATAAACTGGCCCCCCATGTACAGGAATATACACTACTACTCTAATACTGCCCACCCTATGTACAGGAATATAACTCCTATATACTGTCCCCCTATGTTACAGGACTATAACTACTATACATACTGTCCCCTATGAACAAGATAATAACTACCGATAATATGCCCCTATGTACAAGGAATTAACTACTATAATACTGCGGAGTAAAAAGGAGTTCCCCTAATATACCCCGACATATAACTAATAATACTGCCCCCATGTACATGATATACTAGATAATTGTGCCCCCTATGTACAGGAATATAACTACAGATAATACTGCCCTCCTATTCAAGACAATATCTACTATAACTACTGCCCCCTATGACAAGAATATAATACTATAATCTCCCCCATATGTACACGAAATAAACTACTATAGCTCTGCCCCCTATGTACAAGAATATAAACTACTTAATACTGCCCCTATGTACGACGAATATAACTACTAATAACTGGCCCCTCTATGTACAGAATATAACTACTATAATATGCCCCCTAGTGTACAGAATATAACTACTAAATACTGCCCCTATGTCAAGAATAGATACTTATCCTAAATACTGCCCCTATGTACAGAATATAACTACTAAAACTGACGCCCCTAATGTACAAGAATATAACTACATAATACTGCCCCTGTTACAGGAATAATAAAAACTGCCTACATAATAATCTAATCGCCCCTATGTACACGAATATAACTATATAATACTCCCCCTATGTAAAGATACAATAGCCTCTACAAATAAACTACTATAATACTGCCCCCTATGTACAAGGAACGATACCACTATAATTACGTCCCTTGTAAGAAATATAACTACTATAATACTGCCCCCTATGTACAAATACGTATAACGCCTATTAAATATATACTACGATCTATAAATACTAAAAACCCCCTATGTCCAAGAATAAATACTACTATATACTCCCTATGTACAAGAATTAACTAAATAAACTGCCCCTAGTACAAAATATAACTACTATAATACTTGCCCCCTAGTACAAGAATATAAACTTACTCATAAATACTGCCCCTCTATGTACAGAATATAACTACTATAACTGCCCTCCATGGTACACGAATAAGAACTACTAGATACTGGCCCCCTATGTACAGGAATAAACTCGTAATACGTCCCCCTATGTACAAGGAATATAACTACTATATACCCATTACGAATAGAACACCTCTCGCCCGTATGATATCTACATATAATGCCCATATAAAATATAACTCGATAATACTGCCCCCTATGTACAAGGATATAACTACTATAATACTGCTCCCCCTATATAACAGATATTAAACTACTATAATAAGCCCCTTGTCGGATAAACTACTACTGCCATTGGACGAATATACTACTAGAATATGCCAACGGTATACTATAATGCCCTAGTACAATAAATACTTGCCCCTAGTTTACAGGAAAATAAACTACGATAAATACTGCTCCCCCTATGTTCAGGAAAACTACTATAATACTGCGCTATGTACAAGAACTAAACTACTATAATACTGCCTCCCTCATGTACAAGAGTTATAACTACTTAATACTGGCCCCCTATGACAAGAATATAAACACTTAATACTGCCCCCTGTAAGAGTAACAATAATATTGAACCTATGTACATATAAACTACTAAACTGCCCCCCTATGTACAGAGATATACTACTATAATACGCCCCTTATGTACAAGATATAACTATTAATATGCCCCTATGTCCAGAATATAAACTACTATATATAGCGCCCCCTATGTACATAACACACTATAAACTCCCACCGCATAAAATATATAAACTGCCCCGCTAGTACAAGAATATAACACTACTATAATACTGCCCCCTATGTACAGAATATAACTACTATATAACTTGCCCCCGATGACGATATACTACTATAAATCACATTCATTCCTCTTCTATTCTCTGATCTTCTCTTTTCTTCTAGTAACGTTTCTGACTTTCATTATAAAATAAATACCATCCTTGTCCCTATAGGAATGACAAATCTTAATGAATCCCTTTTTAAACCTGGCTGACCTGTCGCTGCTGGACTTTTACACACTGGTTTGTCTTTTCTCCTTCAGGGAAAAGTAACTTTGTTTTTCAAATCGTAAAAGCTGTCATCATTTCAGGTCTTTCTACAGAAGGAGGAAATGTACAATAGAATAGACTATGTATAAACATCACGATTATATTCTGCACAATGAAAGATTAACTTGTCTCTGCGGCTGTTACGCCTTATTAGCCCTATATTTGGCACTATATGGGGTCACTATGATATATGCTATGGGCCTAGGATATATGGCTAGGGGGCTTTATGAATATGCTATGGGCACTAATGATATGTAATATGGGGCACTATGATATATGCGAGGGTCACTATGATCTATGCTAGGGGGCACTATGATTATATACTATACTGTGGTCAGTAATATTCTGCGGGCACATGATATATAGCTAGGGGGCCACTATGATATATACTATGGGGTCACTATGATATTTACTAATGGGCACTAGATATAACTATGGGGCCTATGATATATGCTAGGGGCACTATGATTATCATGGGGCACTATGATATCTATGGGACACATGATATATTTGCTATGGGGCACATGATATATACTATGGGATCACTATGATATATGCTATGGCACTATAATATATACTATGGGGCATATGATCTATGCTATGGGGGCTGAGTGAGGGGTCTAAGTTTCCATCTTTTGGTGGTCTTCATGAGTGAGAGGGCTAGGTTGACATCTTTCGGTGGTCTTCTTGCGTGAGTAGGTGAATAGTCATCATGAGTGAGAGGGCTAAGCCGACTTCTTTTAGTGGTCTTCATGAGTGGGGAGGCTAAGTTGACGTCTTTCAGTGGTCTTCATGAGTGAGGGGGCTAAGTTGACATCTTTTGGTGGGTCTTTCACAATGAAAGTGGAGGGGGCTAAGTTTACCATCTTTTGGTGGTTCTTCATGGTGATGGGTCTAAGTTGACATCTTTCGATGGTCTTCATAGTGAGGGGTCAAGTTACATCTTTTGGTGGTTCTTCATGAGTGAGGAGCAAGTTTGAAGATCTTTTGATGATCTTCATGAGTGAGAGCTAGGGTGACAATCTTTTTGGTGGTCTTCATGAGTGAGGGGTCTAAGTTAACATCTTTTGGTGGTCTTCATGAGTGAGGAGGCTAAGTTGAGATCTTTTGATGATCTTCATGAGTGAGAGGGCTAGGTTGACATCTTTTGGTGGTCTTCATGAGTGAGGGGTCTAAGTTTCCATCTTTTGGTGGTCTTCATGAGTGATGGGTCTAAGTTTCCATCTTTTGGTGGTCTTCATGAGTGAGAGGACTAGGTTGACATCTTTCGGTGGTCTTCTTGCGTGAGTAGGCTAATTCAACATATTTCAATGGTCATCATGAGTGAGGGGTCTAAGCTTACATCTTTTGGTGGTCTTCATGAGT